>LVVM01001105.1:10317-29225 GCA_001882365.1 Rhizopogon vesiculosus
AGTGGCCTAAAAGGGTAGTAGGAAACCGTTTATTCTGATCAACATAATCTGGAAGGGGGCGAGGGCTGTTGATTAGATACACTAAGTACATGTAGGAAAACACAGAACCATTATTCAATGTAAAGGTAAGTACGCGGAAGCCGAATCGCGGTTCCAATGTAGATAAAATGCGTTGCGTTACTCTGGAACACCTCAGTCAATCCATTCAGGCTCCACCGTGGCATACAGTTTTGCCTTTCACTTGTATTTTCCATCTTTCAGACAATTTGCCTCCATACGAATCTTGACAGACCGGTGGATTTTGATGCCGTCCCTGTTTTGGCGTGGAACGTAGCGGCCATGTCCCATATTAATCCTTTCAGCAAGGTAAGCATGATAGCAAAGAGGTGGCGCGAGGCAACTCACTTGCATGTTATGACATTACTGTTATCGTTATCATCTTGGTAGAAAATTGTTTGCGGAGTGGCCTCCAAAATCCACCATTTCCATGTCTTCTGGAGCTGGTCATACATTGGGCTGATAGCATCGGCCACGTCCTCCAGTTCCTCGCTTACGAAATCACTATAGATGCTTGCAGAATTACTGCCTGCCTTAGAGTCTTGTCTCTTTTTCAAAGAGCACTGAGTGGGTGGGCAGGGAGAGTGATATAAGATATCGGGCCGCTCAAGCACACGTGGGTAGAGTCTTGCGGGATCCATGCCAATCTCTTTGAACATATCCTGGCGGAAGAGGATGCCAACTTCAGCTTTGAAGCACTCTCGAATCATCCACCGGAGAGGTATGCGTGCTAGGCTATTGCGAGTATTGTTCTCGACGGAGCCTCCGCCAACGTCTGCTGCGTTATTAGTAGAGTAGTTCGCTCATTTCAGCGTTCGTACCGCAATGGCATCCGGCGAACCAAACCTCTTCAACATCGTTCCCCTGTCCAACATCATGTTTGACCCTACACCTGTCCTTCTCGTTCGGACGTTCCGAAGTACTGGGTTTGAAGCGCCTGACCATTACAAGTCAGGTAACGAGCATTGAAGAGATTTTCGTGGCACCTACACTCGACGCTCATCAAGAGACAGCGCGTGGCGGAAATACTTGATACTGTCATTTGCATGCGTGAAGGGCAATCTTCTAGGGATGAGCCCTACTGCACTGACAGTATTCTTAATCACAAATGAATTATCGACAATCATATCAAAGCGTCGCAGAGAACATACCAAATACCGACAAATTCGATCTTCACATCGATAGAGAAAGCTTTTTTGAATGCATTGCTTTCATCCCAACCTTGCGGATCATCACGGCTGTACATATTATATGCAAAAGGAACCTGCTGATGGTTGCAGCGAGGAATAAGGCCAACTTTGTGGACCCTGAAAATATAACAGGCTGAGAATATAACCAACAGGATCTAGGAATTTGACTCACATTCCAGCGAGCGCACGTGCAGTGTAGGCGCCTCTTGAAAACCCGAAGATACAAATCTTATCGCCGGCCTCATCTACGAAAGCAAAAATTAGGAGCATCACCATCATGGGGCGCTCTATCTTACAATTCTGCATGAGAAACTCGTATCCGCCTGTTTGAAATCAGTAGGAGGAAGTATGATGATAAAGTTAACTGACCCATTACATGCGCGTCGAGGTGATTCCCGAGCATCATGTCCACAATCTTGGAGATCTTGGCCATCATGGGTGTGGCTATTTGCGGGATTGTATATATTCCTATGCCGGCCTAGGGGTATCAAAGGCGACACAAGACGAAGCGTGCAAGGTACCATGCCATAAGCGAAGCCCAAACTTAATGCATTTTAGAGTACCTGATAATATACCAACTGCGCAGGATTATCCTTGACAAGCATGCTGAACAGCTGGACAACGTTGGAGTTCTGATTGGCCAGTTAGAGCAGGGCTCAAACAAAAGACAAGCAGAGTAACACACATCTGAATCAAACTGTTCAATGAGAGATGGTCAATTAATCAGCGCTATGGGGAACGAGCACACTCACTTGGTCGCCGGTTCCATCACTTGACAGAATTGTCAGTCAGCTGAAGTGCTTTACAAAAACGACCTACAAACACAACACCAGCGTCCTATGGGATTGGAGATGTGGAGGAGGTACAATAGCACCATTCTGTGAGCCGAGAGTAGGAGAAGAAGGGATGTCCGGAACACCAGGATAACCATTGATCACCGGCGGAGAGGAAAGTTCCTGCTGAAACGTTGGGCTTTGCATGCTTCATGCTGTGAATGAATCCTATGCGGGGTTTCAAGAGCAAGCCTGAGGAGCAAGCCAGGGAGGCGGGGCGCATGCGCCTGGGCATGAAAGTCTCCCTGGATCATGCTCATGTCGTCGGTCCTCTTCTCATACCGATCATGTACATCACATCACAACCCCTGAGCAGGGGCCGCTTGATGTCTGCGGTCGTCGATACGACGGCAATATTGCCATATTCTTGACCACTGACCAATAATGGAAGTCGCCTAGAACACTTATCTGCTACAGCCACCGCCAGTACCGTGACAATCGTGTCCTCTGCCGTATGTCTGAGTGCAGATTTCCTCAGTGTACTTTGTGTTCGGTGCCTTGCAACGCAACGAGTTGGACTTGTTTTTCCACTTTCCACATGAAAGTTCATTCACATAATCCACAGGGAAAGAGAAAGAGAACCTGCAAGCACTACGTACTAAGCCCAGGTTAGGACGAAAAGGCGACGACATTTTCCGCTATTAAAGGATGATTGGGACATGAATCAAGCATATTTAGACACGTACCTTGCGCCTAGTGCGCAGCCCCCGGTGTGCCAGGGTCGCTATATTGATGATTGGGCGCACCGAATTCGCTGGCAGCCTGGCAGTGTGCGACAGCGCTCGCTCGTCAAAAAGTTGTTCTAAGTTAACAATGCATATTTCTTGGCTTGGTCCTGCACCGCGACCAAGTAGAAAGTCGAGATCCTACTGTTTACCGCTGGACCAATCCTATCAGAAACTGAGGTGAGTCTGCCTGGACAACGACTTGGAGTCGAATTCATCGATACACCTTCAAGTGCGAAGACCTGTTCAGGTACTGCATTGTATCTAACTCTTCAGCACACATCCGGCAAGGCACATCAAAATAATGTCAATCTGATTCACAGGCTGTTCAAGTTGTTTCCAGCTTGGATCATTACATAATACGTACACTCAGAACAATTGCATCTCCTCACATAGAACATAAATCAAGAAAATCAAGATTATAGCAAGCATAGTAAGTAGTACTGCGTACAGATAACATAACGAATATCAAAAATCGCACCACAGCGCGAAATTCAATTGCGAGAACGACTTAAAGGACAGGCGGAGACGGCTCAGTCGACCCATTCAGGCTCCACCCTTAGTTTCGCCTTCGGCCAGTACTTTCCAAACTCAAGACCATCCGCCTCCATGCGAATTTTAACAGACCTATGGAATTTCACACCATCCTTGTGTTGGCGCGGAAGGTGACGGCCATGTCCCATATTGATCCTGTCGACAAGGTCAGTATCAGTCAGCGAAAGTATGATGGTAAAGCGACGCACGTGTATTTTGCGATCATAGAGTTATCCTCGTCAGCCTGGTAGCGGAGCGGCTGCGGAATGACTTCCAAAATCCACCACGGAAGCTTGGTCAATTGGTCATAAATTGGGCTCATAGCATCGAGCAGGTCCTCGACTTCCTCATTTACGAAATCACCACCATCACTATAGGCAATGACTGCAGAACCGTCATTGACTACTTTAGGCCGAGGAAGTACATGGGCCTTGACCGTCGAATCTGGTGTGCCAGGAGCAGATGCGACCCTTGGGGGTTGATATATGGGAGGGGGCCGCTCAACCAGTGGGTAGAGTGTTGCGGGATCCATGCCAATATCTTTGAACATGTCCCGGTGGAAGAGGATACCAACTTTAAGTTTGAAGCACTCTCGGAGCATCCACCGAAGAGGTATGCGTGCTAGGCTGTTGCGAGTACCGTTCTTGACGGAACCTCCGCCGATGTCTGCTACGTGATTAGTAGTGTGCTTCATCAATCTAAAGGCTCGTACCGCAATGACATCCAGAAAACCACACTTCTTCAACGTCCGTCTCCACAATGGAAGTTGAGTATTGACGCTCCAGATCGGGCATAGGTTTGTCAGAGTGGTGACTGTGATGCGATCTTTTAGTCGCATCACTGTCTGCGCTGCTTTTATGGTCCTTGAACTCCTCAAATGTCGGGAAATGCCTCCGGAAGCTGCGAGGCATTTGATGACGTTGTATGCCAAGCTTTTTGTCCTCTTCGGTTGGGCGTGCCCAGAGGTTTGGTTTGAAACGCCTGAGCATTGCAGGTCAGGACACGAGATCAAAGTGGAATTCAAGATACATACACCCGATGTTCATCGAGAGACAGTGCATGGCGGAAGTAACGAATGTTATCGTTCGCCCGTGTGAAGGGCAATCTTTTAGGAAGAACTCCTACAGAACTGACCGTATCCCTATTGGCGAATGAGATTGCAGTCGTGCACAGAGCAGTAAAGAACCTACCAAACACCAACAAATTCGATATCCACATTGATAGAGAAAGCCTTCTTGAATGCAGTGCTTTGTTGCCAACCTTCTTCGTCGTCACGGCTGTACATATTGTACGCAAAAGGAACCTGCTGGTGGTTGCAGGTAGGTAACAGCCCGACCTTGTGGATCCTGCAAGTATGACATGCTGAGAATGAGGCAGACAAGATCTGGAAATACTTACATTCCAGCGAGCGCGCGTGCCGTGTAGGCGCCTCGCGAAAAACCGAAGATGCAAATCTTATCGCCAGCCACGTCTACAAAGGCGAAAATTAATAGTGTCACCTGGGTCACGCGTTCTTGCTTACAATTCTGCATGAGGAACTCGTATCCGCCTGTTTGAAATTAATAATTGGTAATAGAAAGAGGATAAGAGTGACCAACCCATCACATGGGCGTTGAGGTGGCTCCCAATCATCATGTCCACGGTCTTAGAGATCTTGGCCATCATGGGCGTAGCCATTTCCGGAATAGTATATGTTCCTATACCGGCCTAGGGGTATTTGTATGACAGGTAAGCCAAGTTCAGGTTCGAATTCGCCTCATGGTACCTGATAATACACCATCTGCTGATTGGGATCATCCTTGACAAGCATGCTAAACAGCTGCACAATGTTGGAGTTCTAAATGGCAAGTCAGACCAGGACTCTGGGGAAAGATAAAGACAGAGTAACACACATCCGAATCAAACTGTTCAACAAAAGCTGATCAGCTAACGAACTCTACCAGAAACGAAGGGCGCTTACTTGGTCACCGGTTCCATCACTCAATAGCACAGTCAGTCAGGAACGAAAGCACCTATGATATGAAAAGCAACTTACAAACAAAGCACCAACGTCCTGTGGGTATGTGCAGGAGGTATAATGGCATCGTACGGATGCGACGAGCCCTCCCCGCCAGTAGTAGGAGACGAAGAAACGTCTGGAATCTCAGAATAGCCATTGATCACCAACGGAGTTGGTCGTGGTTGCTGTTGGATCGGCTGCGCGTCTTGTGCCATGATTGGAGGGAACTAAAACCTGCCAAAAGAACTGACGGGTTCTGGTGGCTATTTAAGTGTCGGGAGGAGGTGCATATTGCCATATTTATAATTCCCTGCATAAAAGCCTCCGTGCATCAACTATTGAATATTACTCTATGCGGAACCGAAGAATCAAACAGCGCGGCCCGACGTCTAGCGCCTCTAGCCCAAACGCTATCCCGAATACGCCGGGATTCACAACTCCGAGGCAAGCGCTATCTGGCATCGCTGTTGATATATAAAAAAGCGAAGTTGCCACTACTTACCTCTGGTGTATGGTTTCTTGTAACTTAGTATTATGCTGGCCTGAGTGGCCTCATTCGAACTTCGAATCCAGTTTTCAGCTTAGTTGATTTTGGCCGGTCATGAGACGCGCGTCCAAACCCTACGGGCTCCACAGCGCTTACTGTCCTCAAAATCCCTGGCTTGTCCCCAACAGCCGAGCCCGAATCAACGGATCCTGCGAGGATGCACAGCTGTCGAAGGAAGGTGCAGTTGCGCCTTGCTCCTTTTCTGACGATCAGCGCTGGGTAATAAATAGCTACTCGGTTATGTTCACTTTACCATAACCCATAACGTTGAACCCCACATGTGACAAATTTCGTGTCCACGTCATTAATGAGCTCGATAAACAAGTATTACTGTATCCCTCAAACTGTGAAAAAAAACGTGCATGTACTTTGCTGTATCTGCTAGTCTACCCTAGGCATAACCTAGGACGAAGGAAGATAGAAAGGTTTAATTGTGTTTCCCTTGATCAAAAACGTGTATGTACTTCGCCGTGTCTCGATGCATATGAGTGCCGTTTTTCTATTATGTAATTGAAATAATGTACTACGCCTAAGTAGTAAGTATGATGATTCGGATACACCGTCTTCCACTTCGAATAGATACAGGTTCTCGGCTGGTCCATCAACCGCGGGAAATGCACTCAGAAATCTGGTATGGCATGCCTCGAACACGTGCAGTGGGGTATCATGGTCGGAAATGAGGTGGCATAGACCTGCTACATTAAATGTATTAAGGGAGCTAAAGTTGGACGCTCACGATTTATACTTAGCTTACCGGGGACGATGGCTTCCCGACATAGCTCTGCAGAGCCTACATCCAAATGGCTAGCTCATGTGCCGTACTTCCGTCCAGCTAAGTGATGGAACAAGATAACGAAATCTTACACAGATCCACCTTCTCAATCAGACAATGCCTCGGACCTTGAACATATGATCAATACTGCAGAGTAGAGCATGGCTTCTTATTAACGCACGACCACACGTACTAAACGGGAGTAGAAACGAGAGTTAGTCCCGAGGATAATAGAACGTATTTGTTAGGACCTAGGTCTCACTTTGATTGAGCAGAAGTAGAGCCACTGTAAGCGAAATTATTGTAACTTTGGGCGAAAAACGCCCATTTTGAACTCAGGTTCGAGACCCAGGTTCCAGCAAATACGTTCTATCAGTTGTAGTGCACTAGGACATGTCAGTGTGGTATGAATTTGGATTCACGTACTCACTTGGAATGCACGCAGCGCCAGCGCCAGGTTGGACTGCCGCTGGAGAATTGGACGAGCCTATACGCTATATCCGTTCCGGAGGAGTCGTGAGGTCCGCACCTGCGCATCTTCAAATGATTTTGTCCGAAATACCGGTATACTGCCCCCGTTCGTCATAGGAATGTGTGATGCGGCATGAATCAAGACAAACTCTCAACCTCGGGAAACTTGCAATTCCAGTCACCAGTGCCCGTGTGCGCGCGGTCATGCACCGACTCACTCATACTGTCCCGCATGGTGCCAAATTTGCATACGAGAGATCATACATATCAACACAGCAGTGAGTAGCCGAAGGCAGACATGTGCATGAATTCGCAGCAGCCAAGCAAATTGCTTAGTCATTGGCATCACACTCCCGTTGAAGTGACAGTCTAGTGCTGCGTGTTACGCGCTAATAATCGCGTTCAATGACCAGAACAGCAGAATTCAAGTTGAAACCTGGCGAGCAGAAAGAGAGAAAGAAACCTGGCAGGGTGGCCACGTCTTGTGCAGAATGTAGAAGGCAAGTTCCCTTATCGCTTAATTTAGGCCAGGTGTTGACCGGCACGTTTTCGCGACCCCAACGCCGTTTCCTGTCCTTCGTCGGATCAGACTCAAGCTTCGTTGTGATCGTAAGGTCTGCATATGAGATTTTTATTTTCATCGGCGTGCTCACCCGCTGCTAGGTTCCATGCGAGACCTGCATCAAACGTGGTTGTGCGTCAATATGTCCCAATGGTTTGCTATTTCTATGATCTATGTGCGAAGGTACTTGGCCTAAAACATATTTAGGATCAATGACAGCGGGGAAAGGTAATCGGTACGCGATTCGTCTGTTTCTTCTTTCACCATGATGATACTGAGACTTTGCACAGCCTTATTCTCGCAAATACGGAGGAGCTGCACAACAGGGTTGAAGTCATGTCGGCGCGGATACGTGAACTTGAGGACGCGCTTTGCCAAATGCACTCTGAAAAGTCTGATCTACCGCATCCACTGCTTGCAGACTCCGTCCTTTCACATGATAGTCCAGAATCCACCTCGAGCAACAACTCTCCAGAGCAGCCTCCTCCACCTTCGAACAAGGATAACCCTGATTCTTTTATAGATGCCTTTGGTAACAGCTTTCAGGTTTAAGGCTGACATCCGTAGCTAAGTATATTTCAGGTACGCTCACCATAGGCACTCGTGGTGAAACCATCTTCATGAGTGGAACTGCTCGCTCAGAAGTGAGTCCTGAACATAGATCATGAACTATACGCTGAACCTTCTGGTAGTATCTTATTCAGGTGCATTTGGCTGTGATTGCTTGTTAACTATATTCATATGACATATTTTAGCCGCCTCTGAAACAACAACAACCTCCTTTTTCTGAAACCTTTCCACGACTTTCAAAGCAGATACTTGATGCTTGGTTGCCCGGTTCTGAAAGTGTCTCATTTGATAACGGCCTTCGGCAACCTGTTTTTTCCTATCTGCCTCCATTATCAGAGGCGGTTCGCCTTAGTGAGATCTATCTCGAGTGGGGTAAAGCCTTGTGCGTCCATGTACCCTTTGCAAAATAGTGACTGACCATTTCTTCGTTGATAAGGTGGAATCCCTTGACACGATCAGAGCTTTTCGATAACGTCCTCGGAAGTATTTATCGCGCAAGGTATGTTTCTTTCACTTCTTCCTTGTTGTGCTCCCGAACAATTTTCCCAACAGTTGTTTTGAGGAAATTCCTGGTCCTCATGACCTCTCTCTCCTGTTCAGCATATTCGCTCTTGCTAGCCTCTTTGACTTCGACAAACCTGCTTATGCCGTTGAGGCACAAGAGTACCATATTTTATCGCACGTATCTACACACTTTACTTCGCCTTGCTCGGAAACGAGTCTCAATACTGTGATCGCACTGGTCTGTTTGTTTCCCGAGCGTGAAGTCACTGTGCAAATACTGAAATCCTACATCAGCTGCATATCGTGCAGTATCTGGAATTGAGCGACCTGGAAATGGATTCGAGCAGGTCGTACGTGTTCATCGGTTTAGCTGTTAAGCTTGGCTACAGGGTGGGTCCATCCGCTCCATGCATTACAAGTTTCTCATCCATTTTGCTAGATTGGCCTCCGTATGTGTTTTTTTCGTGCTACCTGTTCAGGTTATCTAGCATTGATGACATCCTTCAAGATCTCTCCAGTGCCAGGTGGAAGCTCAGCGACACTATTGTACAAAAACGCAGTTCTGTCTTTTGGCAGTTGTTCATGATGGACACCTGGATTGTGCGCAATTCAGATAAGCGCGTCATGTCCTCTTACTCATGCTGCGTGTTCCAGAGCTTCTATGCTGGCCGCCCACCAAACGTTTCTCCCGACTGGGTCGACACTCCATACCCAAACGATGATTTCGCAGTAACTGACAAAGGGAAAAAGGAGATGAGCTGTATGTTTCCTTGGCGTCATGCTTCACTGTATTTACATTTACATACCTCCTTAGGGCACATGTGGACATGGCAATTTTCGCGCCTACTACATCACGTCATGGTCAACGCATTCGGGGCTAAAACGCCTACCTACACTACTATCCTTGAACTCGACCGCAAAATCCGCGATTTCCATGTCCCGCTTCATCTCCAGCCCCGCTGTGACGAAAGTGAAGAGCTCACAGAAGCGGTTATCCTTGTTCGAGTTCAAAGGCTTCTTCTTCTCACGAATAAGGAAACCAGTGGGTACCAAAACATCTATTCTGAACCCGTTGATGGACCTTAATCCATGTTTAGCGTTAATGAATATCCATCGACGATACTTTACCCAAGCTTTGCAGGACCAGCCGAATGACCTCCTGAAGCATAAGTATGGTCCTTCTGTCATGGCGATGTACCGCTCGGCGTGGCGAGTGATCGAAAGCCACTCCCAGGCGGCGAAGAGGATTCCGAAGGCAATTGAACGATTGAGTCTTTTTTGGTCACATGCTTTATCCGCTGCGGTGAGCTACTAGCCTCAATTGGTTGCCTCGATCTGTTTGAAGATTGACGGCGAATATTATAGATTGTCATGTGCATGCTTGTCAATCGTGCGCCTCATTCAAGCATGGCGTCTTCGTCATTACGCGAGTTGGATGTTGTCTACGAAGTGTTCCAGAAATCTGCGTCAAGCTCCAAACCGGCTGCCGTTCTCCTCGTAAGTAGCTTCCGTGACATTTTACGTCGTGTGTCACTCACTATGACGTCCAGGACTCAATAACAAAAGTGTGGAAAAAGGGTCACGATGCTGTTGATCGTCCGCATTACGACGATCAGTCCAGCTTATCCGGAGCCGAGCTCGATCGCCTTGGAGGCGGAAAGACCCATCTGATCTCTCAAGCAAGTCCCACATCCTCTAGCGCCTCGCCGGCGTCGGACGTTGAGTCATGCCGTTCGCCCCAACTGGGCAACCAATACATGTGCGACGGACAAAGCAGTGCACCCGAGATCCACCCGCGCATCATGCAGGATATGCGCGTCTTCGATCAGTATGGGCAACCATCGTTCACGGTGGGCGACTCGTCCGAGTCATATTTCCAGGCGATGAGCGACGTGCAGTTCAGCAGGTCAAGTGTATATGGGGCGGAGGTTTATAGCGGGCATCCGCAGGTGCTCAATACGTTCCATCCCGCACAGCCGTACGGAGCGCCGTATGGGGCACCAGAGGCGCCAGTGCTGGATGCGGCGTGGCAAAACTTTGTGGAACAGCTGGGATTCTGAATTGAAGACTAGGTGTGCTTCTAGACTCTACGTAACTTATTATTGTTACCTGTTGCTAACTTCCGTACTTTACTTGTTTGCATGTAATATTACTGATTTTGTGTAGTGTACAAATACATTCACGGTGATAGCTTAGACGTGTATACAGTGCACCATACTCGGGTTGATAGGGAGAAACCAATCGTTCATGACCTGCATAAAACCTGATCGGGGGGTGAGAGTAAGAACATGCGTGGAGATACGACTGGTGCGTACCATCGCCATTGAATTGAATATTATCGATCACCACCGGCTCCTCCATGTCCTCCATGTCCTCCATTTCAAAGTCCTCTGCTTCCTCGTTCGCAACAAACCCAATATGGACTTCCTCCTCCTCTTCCTCCTCCTCTTCGTCTTCGTCTTCCAGCATATCAACCAGTGGAGGCGGGCCAACTATGGTGGGAGAGGGTGGATCAGAAGCGTCATCTTCTGCAGGGTCATCATCGTCGCTGGACTCGACAAGATGAAGTTCAGGCATATGAACGTCTTGCCCCTCTCCGTCATGAGCTTCTGCATCCTGAGCAGGCGTTACAGCTTGATCCACAAATACATGCACAAATGCAGGTGCGGGCGCAGGTGCAGGCGGTTGCGGTGGTGGCAAGGCCAGGAGGTGCCGTGTGGGCTGTGAAAACCTGTTTTGCTCGGAGGACGGATACCAATTGAAAAAGACGCCCGTGTTCGTCATCTGCAAGCACGTTATGAAGGAGAGATGTCGGCTGTGGTCGTATTTTGTGACGCGGTAGACAGATACGCCAGGGCGTGGCGGGGCCTCTGCCGTCAACTTGTTGATGTCGGAGTCTAGGGATATGATATATATGCCCATGCGCTGGGATGTGGGTTTAGCGCGCGGTGAAATGTGTGTGTGGGGTAGGGGAACTTACGGTTGCGACTGCAGCTTTTTCGTTTGATTCTCCGAGGGCTAGATATAGGGAGGTGTCTTGGATGTGGTCCGAGGAGGGGCTAAAGTTGAGTACGACTGCAATGTCGCTGAGACTGGCCTCGCGATGGAAGAGCCGTTCGAACCCAGGGATCCAGACGAAGGCCCCTGAACCCGTGAGGGCTACCAGGTCCTTGCCTGAAGAAGATACGTGGGCTATGCAAATGAAGGATTAGTTGGATGTTGTTAGATCGTCGCCCAGAATTCACCTGCTTTGAAGTTGCTCGGGGATGATTCAGGGACATGGAATGCCTCATGAAGCCGTTGAGACTGGAAGAGCGAAGAAGGGCAAGTGACGTTGTTGCTCTCTGGAAGTATGTCCCAATGCATATGTGGCAAGCTTTTCTTGGTCAAGTGATAGACCAAAGCCCCTCCCTCCCTTGCAAAAATGCGTAGCTGGACGGATCCGCATATGAAGACATACTTGTCGTTCACGTCGACGTAGTTGAGGCGCCCTAGACCCCCATCTTCATTCGGTGCCTGTAGGTTGCTAATGGTTTCGACAAGACGGGAAGTCGGCACGTCCCATAGATATGCTTCATTTGCGTTGGCCGAAAGGAGTGTTGGATACGAAAAGCGGAATGCACGGGTGAGCTCTGGCATCTGAAGGAGGGCCCACGGCCTGAAATGGCCAAGCCCTGTTGAGGAGGGATTACGCCGGACAGCTTCCTCTGAGGCGGTGATCATGGAAACGTCAGGTTTAAAGTCCTCTGGGATGTCAGAATCTTGGAAATCACGAGCGAGGCGCCAGACTTCCTTTCCATTATCATGACGATTGAAGATGATATACCCGTGATCATATTCGCAGTGAGCGTAATCGGCCACATGTGTCTGTATGATCGAAATGAGACAGACGGGCGCCTTAGACTTCAGTCAACTCACTTCTGCCCAAAGCACACGATCAGTGTTGATATCGGTCACATACAGGCCTCCGGTGTAGCAGGTAGTTATCACAAATCCCTCATTTTGGTCAACCTTGATTCGATGCACGAATTTGCCAGTGGCAGTCAGCTCTTTTGCGGTGGAAGGTGCCTTGCCTCTCCAACCCCTCTCGATCTCCAATTGTCTTCGACCTAGTAGAGATGGTCAAATCGTGCTAACTGCACGGGTGCGGAGCACAGACATAATTGTGTCCAATCTCTTTGCTCCCTACAGGGTGATTCTGCCTGGAGATCTGCATGGAGAACGAAGTGGTGTAAGATGGCTGCGTTGCGGTAGACCGTCCGCAAATTGTCTGCAATTAAACTACGCCATTCTCTGGAAACGAGCGAAACCTGATAGAGAGACTGTAATGGAAGGTGGGATGCAATTTGGAGAGCGATCTCTGTGGGCAATAGGTGCAGCATCGTCACGGTCGAGGTCGAGGTCGACGTTATCTATTATTTTACATAAATATTTATTACAACAATAAATTATTATAAACGAATATTACTGCATCACGTGTTCAAACCTGGATTTTAACCTTTCGTCACATGTCCGCTGAACCTCCTTGATCATCTCCACCACTGTGAGGAGAAGTGACTGCTCTATGGGTTACCTTTCACAGTCGGCACTGAAAAATCTCAAAAAATATTCCTACAAAGGCGTAGATGAGTGGGTGCTGTCTTTTTCGTTTTGATATTGAGCCAAAATGATAAAATCAGATCCCTGGTTTCGCGTTACCTCCTCACTCCGTATTGGAATTGGTTCATCAAGCTCTGGCCGTTGACCATTGCTCCCAACACGGTATGTCCTGAGCACCTCAAACTTCAACTCTCGTACCGAACTTGCCCAGATAACCTTACTTGGCCTATGCATCGTCTTGTTTAATATCCTTACATTACTATACTACGACCCTCTCTACCTTACCGAGAAAGATGGAGCAAGTGGGCCTCCTCAATGGATCTATTTCACGTGCGCGTTCTTCCCTTTTCAATCAAGCTCATATCACGTTGACTCCCGAAATTTAGCTGGGCGATCGGGCTGTTCATGTACCAAAGTTTTGATGCAGTAGATGGGTAAGTAGGTGCCCTCATACTCGGTCCAATTTGATGCTCACCCAAACGTAGGAAACAGGCAAGGAGAACAGGGATGGCAGGTCCTTTGGGACAAATGTTTGATCATGGTCTGAATGCGCATTTCCTGAAAACACAGATATTTGACTTTTTATTTTATTTTTACAGGCTGCGACGCGCTTAATACTACTGTTCGTTACCTGGTTCAAGTCGCATTTTTGGTCTCATCCTCTTGCAGCTCGAAGTCATCCTCGCATCTCGTGCGCTCAACCTTGGCCGTTCGTGGTGGACTGTTGCATCCCAAATAGCTACTCTTGCCAACTTCTACTTGACTACATGGGAAGAATACCATACTGGTGCGTCTAAAGTCATATACAAGTCACATTCACCTATAAACACATAATTCAGGTGTGTTGTACCTGGGAGTTTTTTCAGGACCTGTAGAGGGTATCTTAATGATCGTCATCATCTATATCATAACGGGAATATTTGGTAAGACAAATTTTCAGCAAAATCACCAATCTCACTCGCACCACAGGCCCTACATTCTGGGATCAGGGGTTCTTGACTTTTACCTGTCTCGATAGAATACCCCAAGTTGTTCAACATGTTCCCAACATTGGACTTAATGAATCTTTCATGGTTTTCGGTGCTTTCGCTCTGGCTTTTAACATTATCTCGAGGTAAATGAACCATTAAACATCGCTGTATATATTTAATAAGCCCTCTTCAGCTATCGCAACGTCATACGGGCCACAAAGGCTACCGGGAGGTCGAGTCTCAAGCCTCTAATATATCTCTTGCCCTTCGTTGTTTCAGTGACCTTCCAGATTCTTTGGTTGCTTAGCCCCTCTTACCAAGATTCTGCCATCATCCACTCACCACTCTTTTTACCATTCCTTTGTGCATGGGGCTTACAGTTTGCTCATCAAGTCGGAAGAATGATCTTGAGCCATGTTGCAAGTACACCGTTCCCGATGTGGCACAGCATGTGGATATGGAGTGTTATCGGGGTAATCGATGCTCAGCTCCCGGTCCTGTTTGACAAGTGAGCACTGGGTCGACACCATAACCTTGATGAAGCTGACTTGAGAACAGGCCGTCACTAATACAGTCCACACCAAAGCGAACAGCTGTGTTCATCTACTTGACACTCGCAATCTCGTTCTTTACTTATGCACGCTTCTGCGCGCTAGTCATTAGAGATGTCACGGAGTTTCTGGGTATCGCTTGTTTCACTGTGCGCAAGAAGGATGCGGAGGGTGCGTGGCGGGACGTTCGAGATATACAGCAGGATGGATATGTCAAACGCCTTTGACGACGTTCGAGATAGAGAATCTAATTAGGACGTACAGTATTTCGCTTCTCTCGGATGCACTTTTAGATGGTCTGTTCGTAGTACTTATGACTTATGAATTATACCCAACGCATTTGTCCTACCCAAACGGGGTTCCGGGGTCCTCTTCGAGTCATCAAAGTTTTGATCATATTTTATCATTTCTGGATGTTGTCTGGACGCGTTCTCTGCAGATCCTATCGATTGACTACCACCGTCTGCCCTCTCATACCAAAAACCATTGGGACACGTACAATGGCCACAGAAACTGCAGATTCCATGACAGCCAACATTGAACAGGCAACAGTTGCGCTGAACGACCTCCGACTACAGAATGCCGATGCGTCCAGTATAGACGCAGCCAGGAAGAGACTTGGTGAGCTGAAGAAATCCAGGACTGCGATTGTCAGTGCAGGCGGGAGTAAAGACGCCGCGAAGAAGAAGGAGCGGCTTCTCCTCAAGACCGCGAAGGTGTGTCCCAGTGTGCATGGCGATCATACTCCTCTGAGGAGTACTCAAGTAGGCTGCTTAGGGCACACGGGATTATGGCCCCGCGGAGATGTTCTGCCGGGAGCACGTTGAGCGTATCGTCAAGGATGTGTTCACATCCTATGGTGGAAGCGCACTTGACACGCCTGTGTTCGAGCGCAAAGATGTGCTTGCTGGAAAGTACGGCGAAGATCAGAAGCTTATTTTCGACTTGATGGATCAGGGGGGCGAACAGCTTGCGCTTCGGTATGACCATACCGTTCCCCTGGCACGGTATCTGGCTATGGCTGGTGCTACAACCCAGGCGAAGATTTGGCAAGTCGGGAAAGTTTACCGGAGAGACAACCCTGTTATGTCCAAAGGCCGAATGCGCGAATTCTCGCAAGCGGTACGTGTTTTCTTTCTCGTGCCTGTGGCACGTTTCTTAACTTGTTATAGGATTTAGATATCACAGGCGCATGGGACCCAATGATCCCAGATGCTGAGATTATCAGTCTGCTATGCACTATTTTGACGAGATTGGAGGTTGGAGAATTCACAATCAAGGTGAGTTACTCAAGCGAATTTGGGATTTGTTCTGACGCTTCTCACTCAGCTAAATCACCGCAAAATTCTTGATGGGATCTTCGAGGTGTGCGGTGTACCGCAGGATAAGATCCGAACGATATCCTCGGCTGTCGACAAATTGGATAAGGTCGGTTGACAATGGATGTTTATTCGCAAGGCTGTCTGATTCTCACTGCGTACAGCTTCCCTGGCTAGAAGTGAAGAAAGAAATGACCGAAGAGAAAGGACTTCCATCAGATGTCGCTGATAAGATTGGAGAGTATGTCAAGCACAAAGGTAGGCGATGCTGAGTGTATGCAGAATGAAAGTATCTCATCTGAGTTATCCTATAGGCGGACCGTCACTGCTCGATTTATTGAAAGCAGATGCAACTCTGATGGCAAACCCGAGCGCGAAGCAGGGCATTTCAGACATGGATATTCTCTTTACTCTCCTACGAGCTTATAAAGTGCTCGATAAAGTAAGACCAAACTCATATTCAATGAATCCGAGCATTGTATTCACGGGGGTATAGATCTCGTTTGACATGTCTCTCGCTCGTGGTTTAGACTATTACACTGGTATCATCTACGAAGCTATCGTCGAGGCATCAGCACCACCAGGGTTTTCCGCAAATGCAACCGAGTCCGCTGCCCCAGCTCCAAAACCGAAGCCTTCGAAGAAACCCAAGGCTGATGATAGTGAAGAGAACGAAGTAGATGAATCACAAGTTGGCGTCGGGTCCATCGCCGCTGGTGGCCGCTACGATAACCTGGTTGGTATGTTCACTGCCGCGGCTGCCGCTGAAGGGAAGAAGGCGCCAGGGCTCCCGTGTATTGGAGTCAGCATTGGCCTTGACCGGATCTTTGCGATTGTGTGGCCGAAGTGGGCGGAGAAGGGGATGCGGAGTAAGGAGACGATGGTGTATGTGATGGCCGCTGGCGATGGCTTGCTGGAAGAACGAATTGCGCTTGTGCAGGAGCTCAGAGAAGCTGACATCAAGGTCAGGGCGAGTTGTTCTTCTCCGACTAGCATGTGTTCACTCCTTTTCAGACCGACTTCCTTGCGAAGAAGAAGCCGAAGCTCACTGCGCAGTTCGTGGCCGGGGAAAAAGATGAAGTTCCTTTTGCCATTATTTTGGGTGGCGATGAGCTCAAGGAAGGATTGGTGACTGTTAAAGAACAAAAGTGGGAGTTCGTAGATGGGAAGAAGACAAAGGTTCAATCGTCAGATCAAGGTCTGAAAGTGCGGCGAGACGACCTGATCAATTGGATCAAGCAAACACCAACATATCAAGGCTGGTCGAGTGGTCGACTTATCTAGGAATATATTTCACCATACCCTGTAATCGTAGACACGTAGAAAAAATAAGAATTTGTCTGAACTTAGACACGAAGTGGCGCGACGTTGTGTACTCATATTTGTCCCATGAATACAAAGTTGCAAGTTTTCCACCCTTCTTCCCAACCAACTACCACCGCCAACAACATCGACAAGGACAGCAACAATGGATGACGGTACGTTTTCAGCATCAGCCCCGACAACAACAGCCAGTTCTGCATTCAGTATTTTCTTCTGTTCCGGCAAATCGCCTCGTACATACCAGCACTATTTTTCATCCCATTCATCAGTCTCTTTCGGTGCTTGAATTCGGAGGCTGGGATGCCGCTTCACCAGCAAATATCGGCTCAAGGCCGCTATCTTAATAAACTGATGCGCAACTCGAGTAAACCGAGCTCTCTCGACTTCTCATGCATAGTGCGCCCTCAGTAGTTCGTTCGCGTGCACTATGTCGCGCGCGCGTTACACAGTATAATCGCCCCATTCCTCCTCCACCATTCTACCCGCCACCATGAATCGACATTGATCTTGTTTTCATCCTTTCCGCCCATTCAGCATGGCAGTCACAAGATATCGCACCTTCTGGGATTAGCATTCCCACGCATGAGGCGAACATGAATGGCGGACCTGCTAGTAGGGAGGAGCAAAACTGGACCAGTGGTGCTCGCTCACCTGGCAGAGACCGTGGCGGTGACCCTCCCCGTCGCAGCCGCAGTAGGAGTCCCCCACGGGATGATAGAGGGTGAGTGACGATAATTGTCTCGTCGCTCTAGGCTGAAAAACATATTACTGGTAGTCGTGGCGGAGGTGACGGGGCCGGCGGTGGTCACAACCCTGGAAACAATCTTCACGTTTCAAACTTGAGTCACCGGGTTGATACTCGTCACCTCGAAGAAGCGTTTGCTCACGTTGGCCGTGTACGTGTCTTCGGAGGTATTAATGGAGTTGATGTGCTAAACGACCTGAAATAGGTTAAAAAGGCTTCTGTCATGTACGATCCCCACACTCGCGAGTCTCGTGGGTTTGGATTTGTGACTATGGAGACTGCGGCTGAGGCAGATGCTGCTATTACCGCGCTGAATGCAACTGACCTCATGGGGAAGGTTATGGCCGTTGAAAGGGTATGCAGCACCCTTTTTGGATTTACCAACATTTGCTCAATTTGGTATTTAGGCTCGTCGTGGACGTGCACGTACCCCCACGCCCGGAAGGTACTACGGTCCTCCAAAGCGCCATGACAGTGAGTTTTGTCAGAGTATTATTTGCTGATACGCTCAGCTCTCGAATAGATGAGCGCCCTTATGATCCGCGTCCTTACGATAGCCGCTACTCTCGTGATTATGATGATCGCCGTCGTGGTCCTCGTGATGATCACAGAGGAGGTGGTGGAGGTGGAGGTGGA
>LVVM01001105.1:29381-43290 GCA_001882365.1 Rhizopogon vesiculosus
TGACCGAGGAGGGTATGGCGGAGGCGGCGGCGGCGGAGGTGGTCGCGACTACGATCGCGGTGATCGCGGTGGCCGCGACTACGATAGGAGATACTAAAGATACATGGACCGACCATCTTGTTGTGTTGTCTCTTGCTTTCGTTTCGCCCTATATATTTCCTAAGTAACTTGCGCATGCCGGTGAATCAAGCCTGTTAACCATGGCTTTCGCTCATGCACGCCATGTTCAAACTTAGATTCCAATACCCTGGATGTCACTCCCGGCCATCTTTTCACTCAGTTCAACTGAAAACCTGTTGAAGAATCTGAACCTCATCTTATTGGATTGTCTTGCGATGTCAATCCCTCTCTTCCACCCTGTTTGAGTTTGCCAAATGTGGTTCGAGTTAGTGCACGAATAGTACTTATCCTGGGACGTGCTACAGAGTAGTACCACGTAGATTTTCTTGTGCAGTCGGACAGCACAAAACCGTCTATCGTGGAATAAGATGCTGCTCCTCTGAAAATCAATCCGGACGCTTGATGGCTCTGTTGAGATATGAACTACATGTCAAATATGACAATATCTACGGTCCCATTTACCTAGTATTCAACAAGATAGTCAATTCATTGACTAGTAAAGCAAACGTGCACTCACATCAGTGTTGGAGAATATCAACATCATCTCCTCGTCCAGTATGATATCATGAACTAATCATCAAAAACGCGGTTGTTGGCCACCTCCACGTACGGCAGGTAGGTTGACACTGTCTCCCAGTGTCTGGCGCTCCGAGCCTCGAATATCGTAGGTCCCCGAACCACCTTGCAGACGCCACGCGCCACGGCGGAGGGACTGAAGTCGGCCATATACACCTGGAACTTGACGGATGAACCTGGGACGAGAACTGCCCATACAACACGGGACCCTCCCACTCTAATTTTTTTGATCTGTCGGGGGACCTCGATAGAGCGAGAATGCTGTGGACCCCATGATGACCGTGGAACAAATCGTCCGTTTTGTGAGGTCGCGCTAAACCGTGTCGGAGGGATACCATGCATATGATTCGATCTGCAGGGTTTGTTGTCCAAATCCAATGTTCACTGTTTGGTGCGGTGAAACTAATCTGTAGTACTGTGGAAAACCGGAATTTCTTGTCATAATGGGTGGGTGTCATAAACCTTGCCTGAAGTTGCGGTGCCTTTGACAGGTCCTTGACGTTGTATAACTCTATGTCGCCATTTATTGTGAGAGCTAAAAATTTCCCACTGGTAAGAAAACGTATGTCACGGAGATGCTCGTCATCGTGACTGAGCGCACACATACTGCACCCTTTTAATTCAATCAGACTTCTGAATGATACAGGAACAAGAGACCTACATCAGCTGGAGCACCTTGATGCCAATTTCATATACGCAGAGACCAGTACGAATTGTACCTATCGTCAAGGTCTTATACCCCATCTATGTGCCTCAGGTTGCGGCTAATCCTTGTGTCAGGAAATCATCCTCGGTCCATATGCAAGGAGGAGCAAGTGCCATCTCAGGTGTGCACGTCCCGAGATCAATGACTTTGGACATAAAACCTCGACGAACGGCACGCGGGGGAAGGGTAGAAAGGGTGAGTCGTTGATGAGTGATGGACTTGAAATGGAACGAGGGTGTGATGCAAAGCCTTTTCAACACACTGAGATCAAAGGAACTCCATGCACTTGCTTTGTCTCTGAGTGTACGCAAACACTCTGCTGGAGAGACGGTAAGTGACCGTGGATGAACCGGTGTCAATCCTTGTGCACCAAGTTCGATGGTGTATTGCAGCTGAGCAGAGTTTTTGACGGTGCTGTACATCATTTGGCAAGTCTGTACTGCGGCATATCAGGGTGACAAGGTCGCAAATGGGCGAACTTGAATGCACGACTCACCATAGCGCAGCATACAATCTCCTTGAATGAAAGGAAACTAAGGATATGGCAGCGCAACTCCACTGTGAAATCGCAAAAGATAGACCCAAGCGAGAGTGCATTCTTCACAACCTTGGAGTAATATTAAGGAGGAGCTGTAACGCCTCATGGAAAGAACTAAAAAAAATAAGGGGCTGGACTCCTATGTGACAGGCTGTGGTAGTGCACTTACACTGCACAACACATTTGATACCCGTTTGTTGAAGTTTATCGAACGATGTGGCTAACAATTGGTACAGCTCTGACTTCTCCTGATGCTTGGACTGCGTGAGCCATCGATATCATAAGGCTCGTACTATCCTCGGCGTTTGAGGTGGTAGGTCAGAGTAAGTACCACAGTGATTCATAATATTAATCTAGGATTCATTAACCTTCCGGAGGGTTGTTTAAGGTCTTCGATCGTCTCCTCCGCTCGAGATTCGGGTGATCAGGGTGACATCGGCGTGCGGTCTCCTATCATGCTACCTCAACGGTGCCGGGCTAACCCGCAAGTACTAAATTGCTCATTCCCCCGACATGTTTCGTCGCTAGATGTCATTAGCAAACGTGTAACGGTAGCTCCTTAGTATATCGATTTCAGTTGACGCGACCACAATCCAGGAGCAAATTGGGAACACGACCAAAACAGAGACTGCGCTTCCCTGGTGAAATGCACAAGTTCGTGTCGCCTAGAGTAATAGGCGGTCATAGTGCAATTTCCGGAGTCAAAAGGTAGAACCCTACCTACCTGCCAAGCCACGTTCGCGCTTTGCATCGCTGGCGATTGCCAACTGGCTTCGAGTTTTTGATCCGAATCAAGGCACTCTTAGTACGGCGCTGCTGGAGGTCTGACTTTTGTTTGACTTATTGTTATCTCCTTGGTCTCGATGCATTGTCTAGCAACTTCAGACTAAGTTATCGGTGGTGATTTCCCTGCGGCAACTGACTGCTATCGTGGTCGCTCCGATCACCGAGGTTGTGGTACCCGAGTGTGACCGACGATACGGCATTTTTCCTTGCCATAAGCTTGCATCTGCACCCTACACATCTTCTATAAAATGTGAGCAATTTGTGCTGGCGAATGAAACGTGTCCGGCGGACCATACCTTCGATCGTGCATGACCTACTTAGACTGGTTCATTTCAAACCCAAGCTTCCAATACCCATTTCTGTGATGTATCTGTCTTTTCCCCATCTCTTCATTTCTTCCACCACTTCTCCAACCTTCTGGAACTCAGTCCAACTTTGGTGATGCTCGTCGCTGCCCAGGTCTATGGGTTCTACGAACCTCACTTTGAGCGCTAACCACTGCATAGATTTGACGTTCGAGACAAATTCTTCGACGTTTTCTTGTGCGCCTTGGGCATAAATGACGCCTGGGTAACCAACTTTGGCGAAGCCGCAGATAGAAAGCTCAGACGACCATCTCTGTAATGACCGTCGTTTTGCTGGGGACACGAGGTGGTGAGATGTTAGGAGGGCGTGGTAGTATGCTGTCTCAAGGGGACGCCTAGAGTCCTGTTCGTCTGGGGAGTCCATACTTCCCGATAGTTCTTCGTGTATCTTCGGCAGCAAGTGCATGCATAGCAGCTGATAAATCGGAAAACTCAATATGATTCAGCACTCCCGCAGTCGTAGTAGTAAGGAAGCCGGAATATGGCAGTGCTTACTCATTTCCTTGCACCTCGGATAATGTCTGCTGAATGAAGGCTCTCCATTTGTAATGTTTCTCTCGGGATATGTCCTCCCCATTGACAGATACTGACGGAGCTTGTGCGTCGTCGATGTCTGTGTCATCTGGGTATCGTTCCGGGAAATCTATCTCAAACCGGAGCTGTGCATCTGAGGCTCTGACTTCAAATTTTGCTCGAGGAATTGAAGTAGGAATGATGACGCTGGTGCTAGTGCTAGTAGCGTCGGTGCTGGAGAAGGAATCTAGTAACGAATGCCAGATTCTGGAATCTTCTGGAGGGAGGGTAAAAGAGAATGATTCGCCGGGTAGAAGGGAGTGTTGGATCAGCTGGAGCTCTTGGAGCTGGCGTTGTAGGCACATGGAAGTTGACCCTGTAGTTCGATCGGAAAGTTGTATTCGCCGCGTCGGTGGTTTGTTACAGGCCCGATTTCATAGTCGAACTCGTTATTTATGCGTAGTAAGCTGTCCTCTTAGCACCGTTTTATGTGGATACCGTGCTCCGGCGAGAATGAGCTGGAGGGCTCTGCAAACTGCAATATTGCGTCAACTTTTTGCGTCAGCGTGCGTGGTTCACGTACTCGCGTGTTTCGAGTGGCGCTTATATAACGCTCCAACCAAGGTGTACTGACCCACGCAAACTCCACATCCGTCTCTGTTAATTTTGAACAACAATTAATCGTTGAACGAATCAATCGAATTGACGTCTCGCGAGTAATGTACGTGCTGAGCGTTTCTGCAATTTTTGTTTAACTTATACATTTTCATTGAAGACCTACATCAACCAGTCCCGCCAAATGAGCTCTGCCGATGCTATGACATGTCTGGCGTTTTCTCCCGACAGTCAGAAAGTTGCCAGTGGCACCGCTCGTTTGGGGGTGACGATCACACACATCGCCTCACAGAGCAGACGCCAGTTGGCAATGTCTGCCGTCGCCCACACGCCTGCCATTGTTGCATGGTCCCCTGACGGAGCAAAGATCATGAGCGCATCACTAGATAACACGTTGCGTTGCTGGGATGCCATTTCCTCGGACCCTCTTGGACCACCTTTTCAAGGGCACAAAGAGCTTATCCTCGCTGCGTCATTTCTTCGTGACTCCTCTCACGCAATAAGTCTGTCAAAGGATGGGGAGTTACTCATGTGGGACACTAGGAGCGGTGAAATCACTCGACGAGAAACTGTATCCAAATATGCCCGAACCATATTCGTGGCCGCTCTATCTATGGATGGCACGCTTCTTATCACTAGCGACCGAAAGGAGTGCGTTGCTTGGGATATACCTGCGTGTATGCAAATAGCGGCTATTGCACTTCCAGATGTACCTTTGCTTCAAGCTGCCATAATTCCGAATAGTCAAGTAGTGCTTGCGTTTGGCAACATGTCTTTCTGGATATGGGATACGACAACTAGGGACTATGATGATGCTCGATTTGAAGGCCTTGATAGGGATGCAATCTCCTGTGCTATGGCCGTTTCTCCTGATGGTGGACTTCTGGTGCTGGAAATCGACGGCGTCGACGACGAATACCCCACCCATTTTTATGACAGAAAGGGTCATGAATTTCCCAAACCAAACATCAGATGTATCCATCCTTTCGCATTTTCACCGGATGGCAAGAGGTTCGCGGCCTCACACGTGCGTTCGGATTCAAAGGACGATTCCCATAAATTGGTTATCCGTACAGTGGAAGAGGCAAGGACACTGACCGCTCATTTAATCCCGACTACTGACGCAACGAACCAGATTCGTGGCTATAAATCACGTGATGTGAGATCTAGCTCTTATGGCAGTCTAGTAAAGACAATGACTCGATGGTATCCAACAGGTCCTTGCGACGACCGCTGTGGCCGATAAGGGAAAACAACGTTCACTCCCCCCAGGCTTCTTTGAGCAATCACCCCGTGGCTCTGGCAGCGCGGAGGGCCGCGTACCTGCAACCGTAAGTCATTCCAGAGACTCGAACACGAATATACGCTAAAATAGAACCATTGTTCAGAAAAGAAGAGGAACTGGACTCGCAATCCCTGTAGCAAACAATGTGGAGCAGGCCTCTTCGAGAACTCCCGGTCGGAAACGGCGTCATCTGTCCAAAATTTGGAGGCGTATTCCAGGTCCACGATCCCACAAGGGGAGGTCCACTGGAAGGGAAGCTAACCTGCAGGCCGTCCCGGAACCTAGCACTCGGAGAAGGCGTAACCCATCTCTATCCAGGATGTGGAAGCGGATACGTCATCCTCGATCTCACAAGGTGAGGTCCCTTGAGCTAGTTGATGTACCGCAAGCCCAGGGCAAACCCGTAAGCCACCCTTTTTCCATATCAGGCGTTCGACTGTACATATATCATACAGAGGAACTACTCAGCGCGAGAAGTACGGATGAAGAAAGAGAAAGAGAAAGAGAAAGCAAGGGCTGCGAAGGACGCTTCTACAGGCAGCACCCAGCGTGCTACCACCTCAACCGCGTTTGCCGCTGCCGCTGCCAGTACTTCGGCAAATAACACGTCAACGACCTCGCACCCTGACGTGATGATCACACACGCTGGGTACTGGACTCGCTTCTGGCTGTTTATCTGCTGTGCGTCTACGCAATATAGCGATGGTCATCATTGATCTACAAGTTCTCCTTCCAATAAGTATGATATTTTCGCCAATTTCTTCACATTCTCATTGCCGCGCTCTACTAACTCCTGTTCAACACCAGAGAGAAACACAGGCGCCCACACATCGCATTGACGCTGTGGACACCTGATATTTACACACGCGTTTGGTCTTATTGTTCACACTTGTCGCTCATCTACATTATGTATTGTTTGATTGTCTGTGTTACGAGCTCAGGAACCTGCGCAAATATCCAGTGAGGTGTCAAAGCAAATCATGCTCTTGTGGATGCCGCTATGGCTTTTGTCCGCGTCCTTGCGATGCGCGTCAACCTTGTACACCATTAAGCTATCTCTGGCGAGGAGATTTGCGAGGGTCTACATAATACTTTAGTAGCGTGGAAAAAGTCGTATGAAGGTCATGTATGGTCGCGTCCGAGGAAAAGATATCGAGCATGCCTATTGAGTAGTACACATTATTGCGGGTCGTTTTTTCGTAGTTGGATTCAGCCAAGGAAGGATATGTTAAACCAATTGTTCAAGTGACTTTCCATTCCGCACTTCATCACGGGGCTAGACGTACTCCAGCAAAGGGGTATCCGTGAGAAATATATCAGTGTCTAAACGCACGAGATTGATGCTCTCAGCGCGATTGTGGGTCCAAATCAAGCAGGAGTTCGAGACTGCCGAACAGGCGCCAAGTTAACGCCCAAAATGATGTTTGGGCGCTTGAGTTACAGGCTGTGCTCTTAGCTGTAGCCACGAGGACAGCACATGTATAACGTACCATGCAATTCAAATTTGCAGTCCACTCTCATCTCGTCTCATAACGGTCACATTTCAACTGTTGTACCTTTCGTATCTGCATCCCAATAAACATATATCCTGGTGAGTAATGGCAGGGTTACAGGAAGCACAGTTGAGATAATACTGCATTGCTTAGCTGCAATCCTGATCAACGACTTGAATGTCTTTGTCGGTTGTTGCCGAGACGAAAGAGCCACGGGCGATAAGGCCCCACCGAAAATGTGAAGGACACACTGATCAGCTCGAGGGCGTCATACACCTGCCAGGCGGACAGCGGATCATGACGTGTTCCCGGGACGGTTCGATGCGAGAATGGAACTTGGGGAGTGGGAAGCAAATTGCTAATGACTGGCGGGGCGGGGAAGACGGAGTGTATAGTATAGCATTGTCTCTGGATGGGAAGAAAGTAGCTAGCGGGAGTCAGGACGGTCTGGTGAGGTTGTGGGACATTGACACAGGCAAGGTCATTACCAAGTGGACGGGGCACACAGAGTTTGTTACATCTCTGTGCTGGAATCGAGACGGCGGACGAGTGGTGACTGTATCCTGGGACGAGACAGCAAGGGTGTGGGATGTGGGGAGAGGGGAGACAATCCTAGTAATCGAGACCGGACTCATTTATATGGAGGCAGTCGTCTACTCGCCGGAGGAAACGATGATTGCGACTGGCGGAAGCAGCGATGAAAACAATTTCGTCAAAATCTGGGATGTGAAGACAGGCAAACTCGTCGCAAATCTCAAAGGACACACAGGGGGAGTGCATTGCCTAGCTTGGCCCGGGACTGCCGTCCAAAGCACGCTTATTTCCGGGTCAGACGATCACTCCGTTACAGCGTGGAATACAACCACTTGGCAGCAGATCAATGTTCTGACCGGGCACACCAACGCAGTCTATGCCATCGCAATATCTCCCAATGGCCGTATCCTTGCAAGCGCATCAGGGGACTATACAGCGCGATTGTGGAGCCTGGAGAACGGCCAGCCCATCGCTTCGCCCCTCCAGCATGCTCACAGTGTGACCTGCGTGTCCTTTTCGACAGACGGAAGGCTACTAGCCACTGGCTGCAGCGACAAGAACGCATACACATGGGATGTTTCTACCATTGTTAGAGAAGCTGGCCTCGACGAGCTTCTGTTGAATCCAAATGTAAGTTTAGTATTTCTCATCTGTCTCTACCAACTGAAGGCACTCGTCCCAGGATGGTCACAAGTCATTACTGGAGGTACGCCACACGTCTATAGATTCATCCCATTCAGTCTAACCACATGTATTATAGGAAGATGCTACACGACGCCCGGGTCAGCGGCGCCGGCGTGACAATATTAATCCCGATCGACCGTTACCTCCAGGTTTTTTCGATGACTCACCTCGTCATCCTCCCGTATGTCATTCGTATGTCATCGTTTTTTTTCCTCACCTCCATATTCTCAGCCTTCTAGAAGTCGCCCTCTATCGCCCTCCTTCGCACGCCAACATCATGCCACTGGGAATCTATCTTCACATGAACGCACACTCCTTGACCGCATCTCCTCGTTACTCCGGCGCAACAACTACACTACACACGACACACCACCTAGATCCCGCCTTTTCGAGCGGGCCAGAAACCTTTTCTCTGGCACACCCCGCAAGCGACATAATGAAGGCAGCGATCCGCAGGAGCGTCGCGCAGCAGCTGTCGACGTCCCGTTTGCACAGGGCAAACCCGTAAGTCTCACTTGTCTCCATCTCGGGTGATCGACTCTAGTGATATCATACAGAGGAACTACTCGGCGAGAGAAGTGCTGATGAAGAGACAGAGAGAGAAAGAGAAAGCAAAGGCCGCAAAGAATGCTTCTGCGGGCAGCTCACAGCCTCCTCAGGGCAGTGTGGCTCAGCCATCTTCAGAACTGCACCCTGCTGTCTCCACTTCGTATACCACACCTACTACTACTACTTCTGCAGCCGCTACCTCGACAACCTCGTGCCCTGACGTGACGATCACGCAAGCTGGTCGCTGGACTCGCTTCTGGCTGTATATCTGTTGTCCGTCTGCTCAATATACAGATACTCATCATTAGTCTATAGAAGTTTTCCGTTCTCCAAATGAATGGTTTAATCGGTTTTGCCGATTTCCTCACATACTCGTATTGACGTTAGTCTTCGGTAGGCAGACCCTAATAGTAGAAGGAAGATACCTTCTGTACATTTACGTGTTCTGCCGGCTCCTGCTACCCACGCCTGCTACCATTTGTGCAATTCTGATAATCATTTAATGGTTTCATCTGAGTATTGTACTCATTTCCGCACTTAATAAGAGGGAGACCTTGATATATCTCAAGCAACAATGATGAATGAAAGAAACCGATTGTCATCATGAGTGGCTCACCCATTGTAGGTTCATATGGTAAGTGAAGCCAGTCATCTAATCTTCTCGTCTCTCAGGATCCCACCCCATCATCATTACGGCCTCTCCCAGCAACAAAGACCTTTTCAAGTGCTACGGTGCAATCCCCAGTTTTTCTTTAATCCGCTACGTAGACCAAACGATGAAGGCATCGAGCTGCGGGAGCGTCGCCTAGCGGTAGTCGATGTCCCGTTCACACGAGGAAAACCCCTAAGTCCCGCTTTTTTCCATCTTTTTACATATCATACAGAAGAACATCTCAGCGGCAGAAGTACAAATAAAGAAAGAGAAAGAGAAGACAAAAAACTCTTGTGCAGGCAGCTCACGACCTCCCCAGAGTAGCGTCGTCCAGCAATATAGCGGAGCTGTCCAGGCACTGCGATCTTTGGAACAGCACCCTGCATCGCCACTTCGTATACTACACCTGCTGTCAAACATCTATTCAGGATTAAAGTCACCGACACATCTCTATGTCCTGCATGCGGCGAAAAGAGGAAAGCGCCCACTTCACCATGTCGTGCCTATAATACTGCACTCAGAGAGATGCACTCCAAGCAAGGATACACAACCGTGCATATCATCTGCACACTAGCATCTCTTCCGTTACATCGCAGACACACGCTGGCCAGAAAGCAACATTGGAGATTTTATGTCACCAGCTCCGAAAGACACAAGGTAAACGCGCATGCCAAGCTCCTCACCTCACCCTAGCGACATATCGCGATCCATTTTACGCCTAGTGCCCTCGCACCCGCACACTACTCTGGTCAGCTGCCAGGCCAGCTTCCAACGCTTTGTGTAGCTTCCTAGCGAATGCACAAGCCAATGGACATTTCAGTATTTATGTACCGGACTCGGATATACAGTATAGTATCCATCTACATGTACAGCGGACAGTGATGATGACGAAATGTACAGCCAATGTGGCATACGACAATGTGATTCCCAATTTATATTGTGATGTGTCACTTGTAAAACTCTACACCTAGCATTTGCACTTACACCTCCATTCTGCCCCATTCAGAATACACGAGTCTTCCACGGTTCGTTGGAGTCAAACAAATAAGCTTCAGTGATAGTCTAGGAATTCTTTGAAGACCGGAACCAGACCCTGAGTGAGACCTGAGGTGAGCTCGCTCTGACTTGAGCATACAAGCAGCAGCTGTTCTCGACTGCGGTACCCAAAGTGGCGCCTTGGAACCAACCACTTTGCGCAGAATAGACAATCTCTTGCACCTTACTAGTAGCAGTGATATGATACACGCGGATCTGTCATGACAATGTCAGAAGGGCACATAAATGCTGGCATCGAACTCTCGCACCTCTCACAAGCCGTTCTACACAATGGCTGCAATGGGCGTGTTGATACGGGCATCCGGCGTGAAGTCGGAGAGGTTGAAGAGGCTGTATTGCGTCAGGGTTGTCTAACTGCATTTCGTAGAGTTTGTAGTCTTTACCCTGGTAGTAGATGCGGAATTGACCGTCCTCAACCTGCACGCCGGCCATGGTTGTTCAGATGAAGTTGCTAAATGCGTGACTTTGACATAGTTGCTAAAACCCATGAAATTAGTCCCAATAGACTGCGAGCATGTCGATGAGTATGACTCACATTGAGAGAAGGTTGTAGATGGGATGATTGTTGAGCAAGTAGCGAATTTTCCTTCATCCCTCCAGGCAAGAATGTTAAAAATACGAAGCGGGTATAAAGTGTTCCGCGATCAGGAGGAGGTAGCTGCTTACACCCACCCATACGGACGTTGATCGTCCTGGAATACCTCAGGTACACTTGATAGGACCTCGAAATTGCAACGTGGCTTTCGGGTCATGTATTGTCAATTGTCAATACCCCGCGGTAAGATACGTATACTGCATTCTGCGACAACAAGATACGGCTAGAGCTATCGCAAGGTAACTGGGTACCTGAGGCCTGAGAGTGCTTACCTTACTGAAATCCTTGAGCCGTGTGGAGTGAACCGCATGATGTTACATTGATGTAGTTCCGAGTCAGATCTATAGAAGTTTCTCACTTGCATAAAACAAATTTCCATGGCGCGTAAGTGTACCAGTTAGATACGTGCGCGTGAGGTCTATACGGCGCGCGAGTCGGAATAGCTTCATGATCACTCACTCGTCTCTCACGGTCACGTTGGTAGCGCCTAACGCCTTTGTACTTTGTTTTCTTTTTGCTTTATGTATTCCTTCGGACTCAGGTTGGCTAACAATAATCAGTGCAACTACTACAAACTACTGCATTCGCACACATACACATATACAGTGAGTTTCAGGCTTCAAGTTAAATCTGTCATAACAGTCCCAAGTTGCCGCAGGATCTGCAAGGCATGAAGCTAACATGAGTCTGGCCAAATAGATGCAAATGGAATATCTATTATGACTTGGACATGGCTGTAATAAGACACTCATTCCGACTCCTGCGCAATCTCTAGACTCTCCCAGGAATCGTTTTGCCACAATAATAAGTGGCAAAGCGCTTCCTAAAAGGCCTGGACACCCACTATCATCATTACCAGGGAAAGGGAACTGGACCTTTTTGCAAGGCACGGATGGACCTGATAGTGTGTTTGCAGGACTGGGGTTTTCTACGCTGCGGCAAGCAGTTCCATTTGCGTGTATTATCTTGCACATGTCTCTGCCTCGTGGGTGGAATGTTAACATAAATCGAGCCTAGTTGATGAACTCTTGCTTCATTCGGTTGAGCAAGGTGAACGATCTCACGCCCGAGGTACGTATTACATGGGGCAGTATAACACGTGACTGTAGTGTCGCGGTCCTTAACAGTCGTATTTGCTAGGACAATCGATGAGACACGAAGTAAAAGGTCATCCGTGATTTCGATGTCCTGTCAAGTGTACCTGAGGTATCTCAGGGCGAGTCGGCATCTCAAGTTCCGTGTGGGTGTGTAGAAGCAGCTATTCTTTCTATCAAGTTTGTACCTCCACTGAGCACGGAGCAATTTGTATCTGCTCCGTATTTCCAATGAGAATTGCCTTCTCATGTTTGCTGTGGATGTTTAAAAGGATGTTCTGTTGCCTGCTTAACGGCCATATCATCATCAACCTTCTTCTCCCAATGTAAGTCACATTTATAGGCATCTTCGCAGGTTATTGGAATTAATTTCATGGGTTTTAGCAAACATGTCAAAGTCACGCATTCTGCCTAGCAACTTCATCGGAACAACCATGGCCGGTGTGCAGGTTGAGGATGGTCAATTCCGCATCTACTACCAGGGCAAAGACTACAAACTCTACGAAATGCAGTTAGACAACCCTGACGACACACAATACAGCCTCTTTAATCTCTCCGACTTCACGCCGGATGCCCGCATCAACACACCCATCGCAGCCTTTGCGTGGAATGGCTTGCAAGATGTGCGAGAGTTCTATGCCAGCATTTATATGCCCTTCTGACATTGTCATGACAGATCCGCGTGTATTATATCACTGCTACTAGCAAAGTGCAAGAGATTATCCATACCGCGCAAGGTGGTTGGTTCCCAGGCGACACTTTGGGCACTGCAGTCGAGAACAGCAGCTGCTTGTATGCTCAAGTCAGAGCGAGCTTGCCTCAGGCCTCACTCAGGGTTGGGTTCCAGTCCACAAAGAGTCCCCAGACTATCACCGAAGCTTATTTGGTTGACCCCAACGAAGGGTGGAAGACTCGTGTATTCTGAATGGGGTAGAGGAGAATGTTAGTGTGCATTGACTGCCAAGGAAATAGGTACATATGATCAGCCAATTTTCACGGGAGGTATTAGCACCAGTGCAAATGTAGCATTACGAAGTGATATATAGCAATCGTCAAAGTATGCAATTACAGTTTATTTTCGTGTTCTGCTGGTTAATGATCGGTACAGAGCATTTCCGACAGGTGTGGTGGGTCATGTTCCGCATAAATAAGATCTTGGCCGTGCGTCTGAACATTAATGAGCAAGGTAGCTTTACCTCCATAGTACCAGCAATATTAATGTGAGCCCAATGAACAGTGGTATCCAAATTATAAAGGCTCGAACTAGGAATTGACAAGGGACTGAATCTTTTGGATCGAAAAGGCTACCCTACATTATTCGAGGAGAGGAATAAAAGCACATAATGAGACAGAGAATCAATAGGTGAACGTGTATAGTGTGTATAATGAGGAGTGATTGAGTATGTGAAGAAAAGTACGTTTATGTACGAGAGTCAAATCTTGATAAGTGGGTCCACCCCCATTCTTTTCCTCGATACCATCTATGAACACTTTAAAGAATAGCGCAGCCGTGCATGAACCTGCTGGTCTCTCGTCACTCTAAAAAGAATGACGTCAAGTTCAGCCACCGTTGGATGAATGGATTTGTGGGCCATAATCTTCGTTGAGGGGCATGTGCCAGAAGCGACCATGCTCACACTCTCCAACAGCACTCATGTGGTTCCAAAGGGTGTCGAACATCTAAGTAAATAAATTGCCAAAACATTTCGGCTTGTCAGCCGCCATAATGACTTGCTGTGAAGACACCG
>LVVM01001112.1:4282-17496 GCA_001882365.1 Rhizopogon vesiculosus
ATCGCTTATCAAGTATATTCGTGGGCATATGTTGTCGTACATGCCATGTTGTGCGGTGGGTTTCTCAGGTGCAGTACCTCAATGATATTGACTTGACTAAACTATCATGTAAGTTATCTTGGCTGCTCGGTTACATGCCATGTATGAGCGATCCAGAAAAATGCTCATCTTTCTTATTGTGACCCTACTGGCTGTCACCATCACAATTGGAGTGATCGCCGCCATAACCAACAGCCCAGGGGGTGAGCTTTAATTAAAGATCAAACACAGGCTCACAGGACGAATGCAGAGGAGTTTATCCTGTGGGGTGCCTACACGGTGTGCGCTTACCTTGAAGACTACGACCCATTTCGAACTTCGTTTGTGGCGTGGATGCTCGGAATTATGTGGGAGGTTCTCGCAATGTGTCTTGCAGTCTGGATTGCTGTAAGACACCTCCGTGAACTGCAACAGAGACCAACAGGATCGACCACTGGCGACTACTTAACAGTGTTAATAAAATCTCATATCTATTACTTTGCGGGGTGAATTGATTCGAATGTGATTATCTTTTTTTCTGCTGAAGTTCCTCGTGTATCAGGGTTGCTGTTGTTGCTTGTTTCACCCTCGCCAATGCATTGTCTCCAAAGTTCTCGGTGCGCAGATCTGTAACTGACATCTGCATCTGACCATTCATCATCATTTCTACAGATCTCAACAGTTTTCAATGGTGTTCTTGAGATTGCCGTGTTCGTGCAGATGTTTGTGCTGTGACCACGCCTCCTCCTCAGCGTTCGAGAATATCACGCTGACCGTGTGGTAAACCTCGACACAGGAACTGGTATGGCTATAATGACTGTCCAAGTGGGCATACACATGTCAACTGCCGGTGGTGGCGATACGTGATGGTGTCCAAGACACTCGTTGGGAACTTTGAAGGAACGAGAGAACTGTGAATGGTATTAGGAACTCTTTTATCTATACGATGCTGGTGCAGTATTTATCACGCAGTGATTTACTACACACGACCGGTGGTGACACTCGATTATCGACTGCATGGTGGGATAATGCGATAAATAGGAAATGTCTTTCAAATATCCGCTGTGCACTTCTTCAAGGTTGCCAATAATAGGTTTTAGGCGAGCTACGAACCTATCGAAAGCATGGCTTTCCGATTGCAAGTCAGTAGGAGGTAACCTGGTTAGAAGTTGACACTTTACAGAGCACGGAGTCAGTATGAAATATAATCTCATACATAGATATATATGTACCCCTTCTCCTTGTTCAAATTAACAAGGTTGACGCTACCTGTGCTTGCAACGGCAACCAGCGACTTGCTAAACGGACTACACGCGATACCCATTACGTCCTGTCCTATGCTTATAGTTTTCATAGGAGCCGAAGGTTTTGCCACGTCATAGACCAGTACATCACAGCCTGAACCAAGAAGCAGGCGGGTACGAACATGGAGATGGAACATCAGAGTGCCAATAGATCTTGGAGCGCTTTTGGAGAGGTGGAGAGATGTATGTTTCGCAGGAATGAGTAGATCATGGATATGTACACCCTTTGAAGAAGCGGAAGCAATGAGTGTACTGTCGTTTGATACAGCGAGTGCAGTGATCTTTGTTGCATGGGATTCGAACGTCTTGGGCACTCTCGTTGTTGCGGTTGAATATTCCACTACCAACACCTTCCTCCCGATTCCTAGCACTATATTCCCAGACGCACTCATGGTCATAGCGGTTATTTCTTCTTTCTCCCTGGATTGTATATATACGCCCTCTTCTAATCGGCTTTCCGCGAGGAAGAAACGATCAATGCTGAAAGGTGAGGCAAGGTAGAGAGATGAGTTATCGGGGGACCATGCCGACACAAAGTATTGATACGGAAGATGCTAGCTCGCTGGAAGCAAGGTGGAAGGATTCTTGAGGGTGACAGGAGCCAGCGTGAGGTAACCAATGCAAGCATGTTTGTCTGGTAAGTCACTAGATATTTCTCAAGGAATGGATGACGGTGGATAGCTATAGTGAATGAATGTAAAGTTGTCCAGGCGTATGTGCATAGTAGAGACAAAATACTTGGAGTTCCAAAACAAGGCGCGTCAACATACGTTATGTAAGATGCGTCAGTCACATGACTCATAAGTATTACATGCTCGTCCCTGTCTTTCCATGCATCCTACTTACAAGAAATTAGGATCTTCGGATTTCATTAAATTTTATTATCCGCCTGATGCTGTGGTGCTGAATAACTTGTCATGCACTTCTAACCAAAATTAGATTCAGGACAATGAACGAGCAATTATCAACGTTGGGTAGTATTCGGCTCCCTCCAAGTCGGAAATGCATGTGTACTAGCATCCGTTCACGTTCCCTCTCGTACTTAAAATATCACTTTGGCTCACTCAGCTTCAATTTTTAACTTCTCCTTTCACAGATACCATTCCCTTGAATATGACCGTAGTCTCAAATGATCCTGATTTTCGGCCGTTAATCGAATGGTTTCGGGCCTCCAGCTATTTCATAGGTTCGTAGAGAGAAAAGTCTGGCGACGTTGGTGATGACTTACTCTATCGTTGATATGGTTTCACAGCCGCATCCTCTGCTATGGTGATATATGATTGGGGTGAGCAACATAGTGCTTCTCAAGGAAATTTATCCCTAAGGTATTCTCTAGCATTGACATTCGGACAAGAGGTAAGTCGGTGCACTACCGGAGCAGCCCAGCTCACTAGCAAATGACTGAAAGGTCGATTTGTTCTGGGTGAACACAGTCCCATATCAGAAGAATGATAGGACTAACACAGTTGATTCGGCCAGATGCAACGCTGGTCTATCATGACTTTTCTATATCTCAGTGTACCGTATACCCTATATAATACTCTTAGTTGGTAGGCTGTGCTGACCTCAAAATTTTCAGGTTCGCTACATCGGAATACTGTATTCTGTGTACGTTTTTCAAGGTTAACAGATTGGCACTGTGCTAATAAGCCGCACCTATCACGGCTCAGAAACCTGATGCTTGGTATGTATCCTCACATACAACTGCCTTCGTTCTTCTAACCTGCGGTATGCAGCTGATCTCCCCACAGTCTCGCTGACAGACATGGTGAGTGTACTGTACTGATGCCTGCCATCCGTCCAACTAATTGCATTCCTACGCAGGGGTGAGTGAGATTCTCGATGAGCTTGTCGGTTCAACAGTTAACTCTCGCAACAGTTGCGAGTTCATCTACTGCATTGAGTCTTCCAATGCGATGCTCATCAGTAATTTTTCTTCAGGCACAGTCGCTTATCATGTATATTCGTGGGCATATGTCGTCGTACATGCCATGTTGTGCGGTGAGTTGCTCAGGTACAGTACCTCAATGATATTGACTTGACTAAACTATCGTGTAAGTCATCTTGGCTGCTCGGTTACATGCCATGTATCAGCAATCCAGAAAAATGCTCATCTTTCTTACTGTGACCCTACTGGCTGTCACCATCATAGTTGGAGTGATCGCTGCTATGACCAGCAGCCATACCTCAGGGGGTGAGTTAATTAAAGGCGAAACAGCACAATAGGCTCACAGGACGAATGCAGAGGAGTTTATCTTGTGGGGCACCTATAGAGTATGCGCTTACTTTGAAGACTATGACTCGTCTCGAACTTCATTTGTGGCGTGGATACTCGGAATTGTGTGGGAAGTCCTCGCAGTGTGTCTTGCACTATGGATTGCTGTAAAACACCTCCGCGAACTGCAACAAAGACCGACAGGATCGACCACTGGAGACTGCTTAACAGTGTTAATAAAATCTCACATCTATTACTTCACAGGGTGAGCTAATTCGAATGTGATCATCTTTTCTGCTGAAGTTCGTCGTGTGCTAGAGTCGCTGTTGTTACTTGTTTCACTCTCGGCAATGCGCTGTCTCCAAAGTTCTCGGTGCGCAGATCTGTAACTGACATCTGCATCTGACCATTCATCATCATTTCTACAGATCTCAACAGTTTTCAATGGTGTTCTTGAGATTGTCGTGTTCGTGCAGATGTTTGTTCTGGGACCACGCCTCCTCCTCAGCGTTCGAGAATACCACGCTGAGCGTGTGGTAAACCCCGACACAGGAACTGGTATGACTATAATGGCTGTCCAAGTGGGCGTACCCATGTCAACTGCCGGTGGTGGCGATACGTGATTCAGCAGGTGTTCCAAGACACTCGTTGGGAACTTTGAAGGAACGAGAGACCACTGTGAATGGCATTAGGAACTCTTTTACTAAATATGATGCTGGTGCAGTATTTATCACGCGGTGAATTAGGATGCCCGACCGGTGGTGACGCGGAGCTGCTCGATTATCGACTGCATGATGATGCAGTGCGATAGAAAATGACGAGATGGGTAGCGCTGAATTATTGACTGGGGTAATAAGAAAAGTATTATCCATGTAACAGACTTCGTTCGTGAAGAGGTTGACTAGTTCAGAGAGTGCGTCAGTGAACTCAGAATTCACAGCTGAATAAATCCTAGCTTGAAATCGGCATCCTCCCTTGACGGTAGGCGAGCGAGGCTGCCCACATTGTAAATTTCAGTCATAACTGAGAAACAACTCGTATTATGGGTTACAGGACAATTAGCGGCACTATGATACAAATTATCGATGGGGTACAAGTCTGGGTGCTCAGTGAGGGAGTCCATCGTCCAAGAAGATATCAAAGTGGAGTACACTCCCGAAGTCCGTAACATCGTTGATCTGGTGTGTTCCAGCTCTCGATAGTGAATTGCATCCTTGGGGTAACTACCCGTAAGTCCTCTTTCTTCAAATATCCGCCGTGCACTTCTTCGAGGTTGCCAATGACAGGTTTTAGGCGAGCTACGAACCTATCGAAAGCATCGCTATCCGTTTGCAAGTCAGTAGGAGGTAACCCGGCTAGAAGTTGACACTTTGCAGCTGCTCAGAGACTGGTAGGACATATGAGATGAGGTAAGAAACACCTTTTCAGAAACATGTACTATCATATGACTGCCTTCGTCATCTTCCAGTCGGAAAAACAGTCCATAGCGCCATCTGCAGTGGGTATCGAGCATGTCATCACACTTGATACAGCGTTTCCAGCCCGGCCCTAATCTATGGGAAACTAACATTAGAGTCACGTATGAAAAACGATGGCATGAGCTGACTCGGTTTTGCACTTCGTGCAAAATAGGAATATGGCGTCATCCAGTGACAGGGGATAAAAGTCGGTCACCTGCGCAATGAATGTGAATTTGTTTGGACAGACGGTGCTGGCTATAATTTGCTTCAAAGTAAGGTTCTGTGATGTCTCCGGAGCAGGAGGGTGTGACGTTGTAGGGGCGTTACCCGCTGATTCGATAGACAAACCGTCTCGTTTCATCTCCATCTTCCACTTTCCCTTGCGTCTGTCGAACGAGTGTCAGCGACATGTCAACAGTTCAACCAACACCTACTGCAAAAGAGCTTTCACTTCCTCCTTCTCGTGGTCTTTAACTTCAACGATTAGCCGTTCATCACCCCCTAAACGCCCGAAGGCACCACTGACACCTGTCCTCTTGATCAGGCGCAAATTCTTGATCCTATATGCTGCGCCTGGCTGAAGATCACGAGCCCTGGATTTCTGCCCACCCTCCAGGACAACCTTGACAATCCGGCGGTCAAGACCAAGAGCCCATGGTGCTTGCTCTGCCGGGTTGACGAGCGCGGGATGAAACGTGTAATCTGTGACATACGCAAGCGGCTCTTCCGCAGAAGCAAGGTCGACATGAAGAACCTGCAGAAAATGTTAAGAAAGGGAAGAACAAGACTCTATCCGACCCACCTCAACTGTGCAGCTGAAGAACCGCACATCTTCGTCAACATCTTCAATCAATTTGTCATCGAATTGCGCGGAAGAGCTGGCTGTCCCTCCCCCTTGCTCATACTTCTTTTTCCGCCTGGTCAAAAAGCGATAAGCGACATTTCTATGAAGTTCACAGCACTACTTACTCTAGCAATGCACGCAAGTGCGGGTTCTGGTCGCTTTGCGTCTCATCAAGCTTTCTTGGCTTATATGCCTCCACCAGTTTACCTTCGAAATAATCCTTGCCCATCAAGCGTGAGTTCGGGAGGTACCAGAACTCTCCTGGCTGCATTGTCTGTGCCAGGATCTTCGCCTTATCCCACATCTCCATTCTGAAAACGTACGCGGACAGTTCGGGCGGACACCAGTTTGCTTGCACTGGGTAGGTGTGAGGGTTGGCGGTGTAGTCGGTCACATAGATAGTGTGAGGTCCTTCGGTGTTTTCAAAGCCGTGCAAAATCTATGCCTTGTCAGCCTCATGCGTAGGATGACTCGTATGTACACCCACTTCCACAGTGCAATCGAAATAACCTTGAGGAAAAGTGTCTGGCGTGACCTCAGAGATGAGGTGATGCTCTCGTGTGCCTCGCGCGACACACTGCACGCTAGCGACACCTTGATTCTTCGTCTGCATTCCCTGCCACCAGTCAGCTAGCTGGGCACAGTACTCGGCTTCCTTGCCCCGCATATCCGGCTTGTAAAACGGTGAGAACGAATACCCATATCCTCCGTCTGATGTTTCGGAATGCGGGGCGTCTTTCATGTCAGGATCACGGAAACGCCGCGTGTTTGGATCATAAGTGACCCAGCGCAACTTATCATCATACCCTACGCCATTGAGACCGCCATTGAACGTGGTGGCCTAGAAAAAAAACCTCTTCAACAACTCGAAATGACACAAGGAATAGATCACTACCTTGACCCTCCGAAAGAGGACTATATCTCCAACTTCAGCATGAGGGAACCACTCGGTGTGCTTCTTCTGGAAGCAATTGACGATAAATTCATGATTCACAACATCCACGTCGTCTTCCATACAGGATGGGTCAACGAGGGAGAAACCCCGGGTCCATTCTTTTATGACCGTAAGCGTGCCAACATTGAGCACTGACATAAAAAATCTCACCATTTGTGCGTGTTTGTCTCAGAGCCCTGGTTGACACAACTACGCCAATGACGTTGATAAATCCTGGCTCAATATTTCTAAGTGCTGAAAATTTGTCTCCCTAGAGACAGGTTTCGAATGGGTACGTGTTAGAAGGCATACAACTCACTCCTTGCGTGACCAGCCCAGCCTTCATAGCCAATGCTCCCTGTCGATGGTTGCTTGTTGAACTATTTACAGGAGGCGGTGAAGACGTAGTCACGGCTATTGGGGTTGTCTTTTCAGATGACGACGAGCTTGTCCGTTCAGAGCTCGAGCTTGCAGGCTCATTGGATGGTAGATTTGGTGGTGGCGGTACGATGGTTGGTGGTAATGACGGGACTTGTGAAGGAATTATCTCTGCTTGGGGTGCCACCAATTCACGCCCACCTGATTTTGGTCTGACTTCCGAAGCTGCTTGGACTGCTAGTTCCTCCGCATCCCGTTCTTTCTTTCTCTGCCTACGCCTCTGCGCCTTTGAAAGCTCTTTGGTTCGGGGCTGCGCATCAGATCGAGGAAGATTAGCGGCTGGTAATGAGTTGCGACACTCATGTGACGCGAGGACAGCGGCGAGTACTTCTAGAGGCTTCTCACTAATCACGGTTTCAGACTGCAGGATTTGTGCAACTGTAAGTGGATCTGGATTAGTGGTCGCCGTCTTCGCGTGTTCTACGGAAGCGTCATGCATGACAACGTCCGCCACGCGGGGAATGTCGAGGGTAGTGTTAAACCAATCCACTAGATGTTATTGGAAGGAACTCGGATCAACACAAATTACTTCGGTTAACATGAACAGCTTAAAAAATCACCTTCCCAAGTATCGAATACCTTCCCTGATTCGGGTCCCGACATGAGCATGACTGCAAACCCATCGTTGAATGTGAGAGACACAGGTAAATAGAAAGGGGCAGATGAATCCGAGCGTTGCGCAATATGCGCGCCCTTGAGAGAAACACAAATTATGTCACCAGGATGGAACGGGAAGGGAACCAATTTGTCGACGACCTTGGATGCTAGGACGACTAGAAAGCGGTACTTGTTACCGTGCTCGCTCATCTCAAGATTCAGCTGGCGCGTCCCACCAAAGCGGGGGAAAACCATGTGTATCTTAGCTTCGAGATTGCCAGTGTCGTCCGTGGCGGGATCGAGCAGATCGGCTGCATTCTTTCGATGGGCTTCATGAAATAGGTTATCTTCTCCTGATTCCAGGCGCTGCCTCTTTGTAGGCGGTCCGTCTTCCATGGAGTTGGGTCAGAGTACAATGTGTGCGCACGTGAAGGTGTCTGCCAGCTGATGATGACTAGACGCGACCCCTCAGAGCAAAACGCGGGTTGACCCCCAAACACTCCGGGACCCCATGAAACTCTGACAATGAAGCCTGCCAACTTCCTTCTCTAGAGCAGTCGCAAACAGTCTCAAAGGTCTCAACGTTCAACGTTCAATCAAACACGCGCTCTTGAGCACTATCTACACATCGTTATCTGAAAATTAAAATAAAACGAAAAGATTGCAAATGCCGTAAATGAAGTACTACTGTAATACAAGGCGCGATTTCTTGTGCTGTGGATTAGAAATTGACATCTGCTCCTGAAAGCTGAGCTATATTGAAATATGCCGCATGGACGCTAAGATAGCGTGGACTAGGTGAGGGCAATAGAACGAGGTCGAGATCGGTAGTTGTATACGTCGTCTAATCGGGAATCCAACGCGGGTTGACCCCTGAGCACTCTTAATCTAATATTGTCTGAAGATGGGACCCCAAGAAACTCTGACAATGACCAGCATGCTTCCCTTGCCAACTCTTTTCTCCAAAGCACTCGCAACAGCCTCAAAGGCCTCAACTCTGCCCACTGTCAACGATGAAACACAGGTGCGCTCTTGATCTGCACCATCTATGCATCGTTATCTGAGAATATGGCAAGGAATTAATACAATCAGCCTTGGCCGATCTGAAGGAATTGAACCGGCGTGTCGCAGCTCTTTCATTATTCAGCCCCAATGAAGCCCTCGAGGATATATCAACGAGAAATTTGGTATACCTGTTTGCACGATATGTTCTTGCTGAGGTGCAAAATCGCATAAAGACGACGGACATGGACGAGCGCATGACCATTCTCAGGCAGACACAGGTGAATCCCCTGGCATTGTTCATCTATCAAAGATATCCTAAATATCGATCAGGTCTATCTGAAATCATTTATACATGATTTGGACACTTATTGCATTGTACCTGAGGCAGAACGTGCGTTGTATGCACAAACCGCATTTTCCATAAAGGATGCAGCCAAGCGGAGAGAGGTCAAGATCAAGCAGTTCAAGGCTGAGAAGGACTTGCGTGCCCGAGTTGAAGTAGTACGGAAACGACGGAAACAATCGCCTATGGGAGACCAGTCTCAGACTGACTTTGATATCATCCAGTCATTACTCCCATCTGCTCAAGCGGACGATGAAGACGAGGATGATTCAGACACAGATGAGATTCTTCGAGAAGCAGTACTGCTACTTCTACGATTAAATCATGCCCAAGCACACTCTCAACTCGAGAGCATGGACCAGGAGCTCGAACTGCTGCGTACTGCACCACCACCTCCCAGGCCGGAACCTGTGGACGACAGAAGAAATAAAACTAATGACGAAGATGACATGTGGAAGCTGGACACAAAATCTCGCATCAGTGAGAACGGGCCATTACTTGATTCTAGTGGGAAGGTACCGGAGTGTTGCCTTACTACTCGACTAGTGAAGTTGATCGTCGTGATAGCCCCTACGTCCATTTACTATCCTCCCTGCGGGCGCATCAAACCGCGCACGTCTACAATCTCAAGTCTTTGGACCTGGACACCGTCTGCCAACGATGAGTATCGACGAATATCTCAAAATTGAACAAGAACGCGGTAACATTCTCACAGGGGGAGGGTGAGTTCTCTCGCCACTTCATCATATCGACACACTCACTATGTATTTATCTACGCAGCCCACAATCTGAAGAACAACCAACCTCGTCAGAACAACTGGCGATTGACTCAGAAATGGAGGGTACAGTCTTTGGTGAGATTAAATCGGAGGAGAAACGACAGAAAGATGAGCAGTGGGCACAGTACAAGGATGCTAATCCGCGTGGTGCGGGGAACACGATGAATCGCGGATGAGGGGTGTTAGTAGTAGGAAAAGCTCGTTGCACTGTACCACAGAAGCAATTCGTGATAGCAAGCTGGTTAAGCAGAGCAGGTATATGATATTAAGAGAAGCACGTGTCGTCCTACGAGAAATAGTGAATCAACAATTACACTGTGATGCTTCCGGTACGGCGGCAGCCTGCTGGGTCGTAACATCGATTTCTGTAATGAAGAGGTGAGAAGCAGAAACAGTCGTACGGGCACGACAAGCATACGAATATTCTTGGCGTCCGCCTGGCCATCTTTGTCGAGCCCAGGTAACGATAGGGCAATCTTCGTGAACAAGCTCTTCACATTAAGTCCCGCTTTTGCGGATGTCTCAATGAACATGATGTTCATCTGTGTCGATTTTGCAGTTGCCTCTTCTATAGTGACTTGACTAGTTGACACGTCAGAAGACCTCGCGCTACCAGACAACATTATATGGTTTGACAGACCGTTTTTCTGATAGATCGGCCTTGTTACCGACCAGCACAATCATTACATCGCTACCCCTCTCTGCTTTAACGTCATCTATCCATGTTGAGGTCGAGAGGAAAGACTGTCGGTCTTTGCAAATTTTAACACCTACAATCCCTATAAGCTGGACTTACTCACCCGTGATATCATAGACGACTATAGCTACAGACGAATCTCGGATATATGACGGTATCAGTGAACGGAAGCGCTCCTAAATGAACGAATTATACACATTCAGCCAACCGTTACAAACACAGCCAAGATACCGCACATCACACGCACCTGTCCAGCAGTGTCCCACAACTGGAGTCGGACCGTCCGGTCCTCTACGTACATAGTCTTGCTCAGGAAGTCAATGCCGATAGTAGCCTGGTAGGTGTTGTCAAATTGATCGTACATGAATCTAGATCCGTGTCAGCGATAATAGCATGCCGATGACCAGCGCATTTGACCTTGTGATGAGACTTGTCTTCCCGACGCTCTGGTCGCCAAGGAGCACGACCTTGGTGCGTCTCGGAGAAGCTAAGGAGAAGTCAGCACTTGCTGGCGTTGATGGGGCATCCATTGGGGGCATAAAAACCGGGCCTGAATCTAAACCGCGTACAGCAAGAATACAGATGGAATGATCTGGCTTGTCAAGTGCCTGGTAAAGTGCTCTGGATGTGAAAGTCAGACTCGGTTGAGCCGTTCATGTCAATAATGGCAGTGTGTTTATCCGTGTTTGATACACGCAGATAATAATACGGGTAACTTGTGCCACGTGGCGAAATATAGAAGAGCTTGTCAATCACTGCCATCACTGCCTCTACAACTTGAAGGATCTGACTGACCTCACTGATCTTGGCGTATTTCGATAGAATATCCAGTTTAATGCAATGAAACTTTCAGACAAGATTGCTGCTTATAACTTGCCGCATCCATTCTACACCTTTGAGTTCTTCCCTCCTCGCACTGACCAGGTTCGTGTGGTGCTTCCTTATATCACCCGCGTTGTTCAAAATCTATCTCAGGGGTTCGAGAATCTCATCCCCCGTATATCCCGCTTGTCAACTCTAAACCCTCTTGCGATAAGTGTAACATGGGGAGCTGGGGGTTCGACGAGGGACCGCAGCATTGATCTAGTAGGTTTGACGCAGGCGGATTATGGGATTGATACTGTTTTGCACTTGACATGCACAAACATGCTCCCAGGGATGGTGGATGATGCTCTCAGGGTGATCTTCCCATCTATTTAAAGCACCCGAGCACGGTTGAACCATACTCCAACAGGCTGCAAAAGTGCGGGGTATACAGAATATACTCGCGCTGCGTGGGGGTAAGCGCCGCAACCCTCGTCGAGGATCGCTCATACTTAGTTATGTTTTACGGGAGATCCACCGCGGGGAACCGAACATTGGGCGCCAGTAGACTCTCAATTTACTTGTGGAGTTGACCTTGTGAGGTATATTCGTTCTTCTCCCGAGTTTTCCTCCCAATTTTGCATTGGAGTTGCAGGTATCTAGTCCCTTCAACTTGCAAATTGTACGTTACTGACTGCGGGCGATAGCATACCCCGAAGGTCACCCAGACCATGAGACCGATGAAGATAGTGGCCTCGACGTCCTGAAAGAAAAGGTTGATGCCGGAGCGGATTTCATTGTCACCCAACTGTTTTACGATGCGGATCGATTTCTCAAATGGGTTGATAGAGTTCGAGAAAAAGGTTGGTGGCGGTTCATATCTTATCACCTTCCCCTTCTGATCGGTCGTAGGAATCACTGTGCCTATCATACCCGGCATCATGCCCATTCAAACTTACTCTTCTTTTTTGCGCTTGATCAAATTATGCGGAGTGAAGGTTCCCCCCTCCATCATGGCTGCTCTCGAGCCTATCTGTGTGAGTACTCAGATCACAGGCATATTCTCCGCTGATGGGAAAATAGCACGATGATAAACTCGTCAAGGACTATGGCGTGGGACTTGCTGTAGACATTATACAGAATATTACCTCCACAGGAAAAATCAAGGGGATTCACTTGTGCACGCTAAATCTTGAGAAGAGTGTCCAGCTTGTGATAGAGAAACTACAATGGGCAGGTGGGAGCCCGGAAATGAAGAATAAATTGATTGCTGCAAGTCTCGTTCGTTTGTGCTTGAGGTGGACTTGCTGATCTTGTCTTAGGATGCGCCAGGGCGGATGATTCATGCGCAGCTCTCTTCATCCTCCGATTTGGTCATCGATCCCACCACAGCGGCAAACACTGCAGCCAATGCACTAACATTTAAGCAAACCTTGGACCCAGATCCAGGTCGAGGGGAGGTGAATAATGCAGCGACATGGGACGATTTTCCGAACGGTCGATTCGGTGACTACAAGAGTCCTGCATTCGGTGCCCAGGATCAGTGGGGTGGAACTGGTTTTTCTGTGAGAAATCTCTGTATGCCAGTGCAAATAGCGTCCTGACAATCTGTGCAGCAATATAAGGGTCTCAGTGAATGGGGTCATCCCAAAACCACTGAAGACCTCACTTCGCTCTTTCTGCGCTACCTTCATTCTGAAGTGTCCTCGTCCCCATTTTCTTCCCTGCCGCTTTCCTCGGAGTCACTGACTATCCTGCCATACCTGGAGCGGCTCA
>LVVM01001119.1:1416-15517 GCA_001882365.1 Rhizopogon vesiculosus
ATTGATAGAGTTCAGCACTATGATGTGCTGGCCCAGAACCTCGATATGCGAGATATCACCTGTATATAAGGCGTTGAAATGCATAACTTCAACGAGATGAGAGGCACTTACCATACTTCTTACCCCACTCAGCGAAGGTGAGCCAGGGCTGGACATGAGGCATGTCTGAGATGTTCCCAATGAGAGGCCACCCCGGCGGACCAGGGGGATATGGTGCAGGATTCTTCTTGGTGAACACCTGCTTCACGAGATACGCTCCGACGCCACCAAGACATATGTCCAGCCAAGTAAGGTTTGGGAGTGTCAACATGGTGGAGCTGCAAAGGATGAGCAGGTGATACGTTGGGTTATAAGAGCGGTAATATCCGTATGCCAGATTCTAGTCTGGCCATGTGTATAAATATCTCCCTGATATCATGGTGGCATCTGCCTAGATCGCGACAACTGCAGAGTCATCATGTATCAGATAGAAGTTCAGAGCATCACCAGGAAAAAGGTTTCCCATTTTAGCAAGAGAGAGAAGGGAGAATGAAGCTACCCGGCCGTCCGAATTCTATCATTTCCTTGCTTTTCCGCTGAGTTAGTGCACTGAAGTTGCGTATGAGTTAGGTGATATACATACAAGAAGTGCTAGTACTGAAGCTCGGAGGGTGTCTGCAATCCCTGTGGCACATACGTTCAAGCGCAAAACCTCGCCATAGGCTATAGGGAAGAACCGATTTGGAAAGTCGAAGGAAAGAATGCGCGATGCGAGATACCCGGGTCGTTAGGCAAAGTTGGCATGCAAATCGGGAAGCGGAATGACTACCAACAAGCACAGTGGTGTCAGCTGTCAATAAATGAACGCCTATGATGGTGGATGTACTTCTAAAACTTGTCAAGGGACCATTGCTTGAATGATTTAAGTGGTAGCGCCATTGACATTACTAGTCGCTCGAGTGACCAGCCTGAGTTCAGGACCATGGGTGCGAAATCAGAGTTTCGGGTGGAGAAGGAATTGATGATCATTTGCAAAGTTAACTTGGACTAGTTGCGGATGGACCGGGAGAGCGCGGACTTGACCAGGTAGAAGTTCGATGGAAGAAGATACTTTCATCATGACAGTACCAGTGTGATGTAGTGTTGTCGAAATTCTGTTTGAGGTTATTATAACTTCTGGGGTGTTTGTCGATTCGCCGTTTGCACCTGCCGTTCCACAAAGGGGTACCGCGAAATTCTGGTGCCAGTATCCTGAGTCATTATTGCAAGGCATATCCTGCAGAATAAAACCACGATGATATAGTGGTTTTCCTTATCTGCAGCGCCCTCTCCATCCTTAGCGCTCAGCACCAAGATCTCGTCCTTATCAAGGTCTCATCAATCTCATCCTCAGAGTTGTCCATAGGTACGGGTTGCAATCGTCACCAGCGCTGACACCTGGGTATGCCACGAGTATCGTGGCTCTTGGCTCCGACTCAGGGGGTCGGAAGTCCTGGCTCGATATGATTCCTCGACGGGCTCCCGGATATCGTGGTCATTCCGATTACATCCCTCTCATCTCGCCACAGATCCCCGCATCTCACGGGCATTCTGATCGCTTGAAGCTTCCGAGTAGTGCTCAGCGATCACAGCTTTTGCACGCCCAGGACTGGTGCTACAAATTGAGAACCTCCAAGGTCTGTTACCCTCAGCACCAACCCGGGTAGATAATCGCAATTTCAAAAACATACCTAAATCTGCTCCCGGATGGCACTCGACTCTGCACCATAAATCTACATCTCCACATCTGGTTTATCTACGATGGAGAGTGAGTGACTATTCAGGCATAGTATTGTCGCCGGTCCGGAGAGAACCTGTTTGTAGTATGTACTGAGCGGGAGCTTCCGCAGTTTGCTAGCCTCCTGTAGGTGAACCCTAATAGAATGAAGATAGTCGTTCCTTAGTAGTTTGCAATAATTGGTCCCCGTGTCCTACCGCTTCCTGCTTAAGATACATCAGCCCAATAGCTAGACGAATTGTCATACCCGTGGCTAGAATTGCGGTCCCTTTCTCGTGGAAGTGCTTTTGAGTTGAATTCAATCGAGATCGATCCGGGACGACCCGACTCTACAGGAGGGCTCTGCGGTGATGGCATACATAATCCTTTCTTAAGATATCATCTTGACACAATTCGAATAGCATCTTGGTCAAGCATGTCGTACCGTGGCCGCCATAGCAAGTATATTTACTCACCGTTTGATCCTTTCTACCTAAACTTTCAGCCAATCACGCACTCCGGCGGATGACCCTGCAACTGATTTGACTGCGAATCGCGATGAAGCAATGCAGATCCTCACGGATCTCACAGATCACGCATAAAGGCATCATGGCCATCACCGCACGGCGCCTCTAATGCGCGCGGACTCGGAGGGAAACGTGGCACCCCACACATAAAGAAACAAAGTTTAACTGCGCTTTCAAATCGGTCGATTACCCAAGCACAAGCAAGGAGCGCCTCGTGAAGCACGGCGGACGTACTTAGTCTTCAAGCCAACGGGGGTCGCGATTGAGTCCGGAATACGGAATCAGATGAATGTCACAGACATCAGGTTCGCCGCTTCGTTCCATGTGCTACACCCTCGGAAGAGGCACTTCACAAGGTCTGGACTCTGCAACTCCGCGGTTGGCAACAGTTGGCAACGGGGGTCTTCACAACGGTGCACTCCACTGGGACAGCTACCTGCGAGCCGTTCGGGAATCAACTTGTGCAGGATTGACTCTGGTACCGGTGCCATGCGGAAGGTGATCAATGCGATTGGTTGTCAGCCATTGACGGAAGAACCGACAGGAATGAAGTATTAATATCCTCGTCATGGCTGCTAGACAACGTACTTTTCGGGGAGACCATGTACCGTCGTTGATATGCATTTACATTGCCAGAAGTCGGTAGCTCTTATGCACATGGCTTGAACTGGTTACACGCTCAAATCCAGAGGACACTTGATAATGTATTCGTGTCCGTAAAGTATTCCAACAAGATGAAGCAAGAAGACATGCATATAATATCGCGGTGCACCACAACCTTCCGAGTCGTGCTGCAAATTGATAGAGATGTCAGGTGTGAGAATATAACACACGGCGGGTGATGTATCCAAGAGAATGATGTATCCAAGAAAGTGGTGTATCCATACATATTTCTCCACATTCTTCTTCGTGCGCTTAGTAATTGGCATCCAGCTGAATAAGCGCAAGGGCTTTTGCAGAGCGAGGTTTGATAGAGCACTTGAAGGGCTTGGGGTGGCTGGAATTACATTGGTCCAGACCAGCACAACGAACGGGATAAGATACGCGACATACCTGATTGTACCTGACGAGGGGTCAACCTCAGGGGTAATTTCGACGCCGTTTTCGACGACCTTGGAAATATCAAATACAGCAACTGACATAGCGGTGGATATCCATATGGACGCGTCAGCGAGGTGGAGACCTAAACAATCAGATGTCAGATGTCAGAAAACTATCTTGGTAATCGACGCCTTGTGTCAATTGCGCTTACCTGGACAGATACTGCGGAATAGAGAAGAGGACATACATAGTTAGTTCTCTCTCGAAAGGAGCATCAATTCAACGCTTACCGTCTACCAAAGCCGAAGCAGACCGTGCGAGGGTCGGTCTCAGGCTCCTTTCCACCATTGGCCAAGAAGCGGTCAGGGTTGAACTCGGATGGATTAGCGTATGTCCGCGGATCATTGAGCATGAACCTTGGGGCAGAGCATGATCCTATTAATATACCGCATATAGAAACAAGAAGAGAAAGAGTACTAACCAAATGTTAGGGATTATTAAGGATCCTTTAGGAACGTAGTATCCGTCATGAATGTCATCCTCAATGACACGGTGGGGAACAGCTGTCATTCAGACCTAGTCAGCGAAAGAACGTCATAGTAAAACGACAAAAATACCGGTAGGGACGACAGCATTCCATCGCAGAATTTCCTTCGCAAGCGCCTCGACATAGGGAAGAGAATCACGGTCGGCAAACGAAGGGAGGCGATCAGAACCAACAACAGCATCAATTTCAGCTTGAGCCTTCTTCAGCGCCTCGGGGAAAAGCGTCATAGCCAGGAAAAGCGAATAGATCGCCGAGACAGTCTGTGGGACAGAAATAAATCCCAAAATAACTCAAACATGCAGACAGGGGGAACTGACTGTGTCGGCACCGCCGGAGTACAGAGATGCAGCAGACCACTTGATGATGTGTTCCTCTTCCTCAGACAAAGTACGATCCTCCAAGAGATTCGACGTGAAAGATTTAGGGGCGGTGCCAGCGGCCTGCAACAAATCAACTTCAATGCACGGTCGCAAAACCATAAAAGCGGTTTCACCATCTGATCCTTGACGAACTTGTAGGGCGCAGCAACCATTTCTTCGAGGGTGCTGTGCCATTCACGAGCTTTGCGCTTGAAACCAGCACCAGGGACCCACTCAGGCACCTTGGCCACTAAAATAGAGCTTGTCAAATCGGAAGCGAATGTGTCAGAAAGGTATAGCCTTACAAGATGGCATGATGTCAACCATGAAAGCACCCGTAGCGGTGGATCGAGAGAATTGGTCGACGGCACGGTCTGCAAGGTCAACGAAGGGATCGTTGTTCTCCTTCACTTCATAACCATGAGAGATGCGGAGAATGATAGCGCCAGCAGTGCTACAAAAAGTGAGGACCAAGTCCATATAAGGATAAAAGAACACATACTGCCGAACGTGTGCCTGGAGCTGGTCGGGCTTGGCGAGTACACGCTTGAGGAATCGGTGAGTCTCGATTTCCTCGACTGGGTGGAAGATATCCACAGCGGCGCGAATGCCAATGACGCGATGGAAGTTCTTGCGATATCCACGGAAACGGTCACCGTAAGGGAGAAGAACCAAAGTATTCTTCCAGCCTACGAGTTCACCACCCATAGGAAGAACGGGGCGGTCGGAATATATAGAGCTCTTCTTGTCCAGCATCTCGACAGCAGTCTTGACGGAGTTCAGGACCATGATGTGCTGACCCAGAACCTCGACATGGGAGATATCACCTGAACGGAATGCGTTGAGGAGTTGTTTCGGAGGGAGGAGACGTACTTACCGTACTTCTTGCCCCACTCAGTGAAGGTGAGCCAAGGTTTGTCCTGAGGCATGTCTGGGATATTCCCGACGAGAGGACGGCCGGCGGGACCAGGGGGGTAGGGAGCAGGATTCTTCTTGGACAGAGCCCGGTTGAGCAGGTAGATTCCGACACCACCGAGACATAGGTCCAGCCAAGTAACATTGGTGAGTGTGACCATGGTGGACTGTTGTAAAAATGAGCAAGTAAAGGAGCGGGGGAAGCTAGAAGGCAGCGAGCGATCAGGAAGGAGATAAGTGTATATTGTTGAAGAAGTATAGAAGGCGGACCGTCAGCCTCATGTTATATTTTAGTAGCTAACTTTGGTTGAGCTTCTGGAAAACAGATCGGCGGTGACATTTATGGCATAAGGGCGTTTCAACTGGCGTTGCTAGCCCAACTTCTTAGAAGTCAGGCACCCGCGGGATCATCTTATTTGCCATCCTTGATTTGCCACCGCGCGAATAATCTGTCCATCTACGCATGTCCGAGCAGGTCCATCCTCCCACAAACCACGAACCCTATGTAGTCTCCCGATCAGCGGCGGGTGAACAAAGGTGAACAATGTGTCTCTGGCAACACATTGTGCGCCACTTCATTTCTACATAGTTTTCTTTGCCGAAATGCAAATGTCACTTGGCTGTATTTATATCACTTGGGTGAGTTCAAACTTCAAGTTCAAGTTGTCGGACACTCAGGGACATCAACGCTGACGTCCGATCAATCAGTATATAACGTTGATTCCATATAAGTACCGAATCCTTTACTTATCTCAACTAGATCTTGGAGAAATATTAGACGCCTAGAAACATTACGTGAATCACCCGACCAATTGAATGTCAAATTCACTAAATTCCTGGAAAACACTCCAATGATTCCTCGATTTCAATTCCTTGTATATTACTGAAAATGCGTGTTCCAAATGGCTCCGATAGAATGGGGAAAAGATATGTACACCATGCACCGCAGGTATGTACGAAGGAATAGTGGTATCTATCGTTCGTCCCAAGACGGACCACGCCGGCGCAGATCGTATACTACAATACCTACAAAGTTATGCAAAGAACGATGCAAAAAAAAGAATGTTGTCAATATATTCTACCAGGAGTATGATGGGTACATTGTTGTGCTTCTCCGCCTCGTGGCACCTTATATGAAGCGATTAAACTGCCTGGGCACTTTTAAGATCCGAGTTTGCAGACGAATACTATCGTACATGCGGATCAGTACTAGATCACATCGGTCCCGCGAAGATAGGAAACTTACCTCGTCTCGAACGTACTCCTGCGTGGTATCAATTTTAATCGAGATGTTGTTCGGCAGCCGCTAATCGTACGTAAACAATGTGCTATGCCAAAAATGATCATGCCGCGCTCACCCTTTGCGACGTGCCGATGCCGCTAGCGGTACTCTTCTGAATCCCCTGTAGCGAAAGGGACATGTTTTCGTCCCGAGAATCACCACGCAGACTTTTGCGTGCATTAAGGGTCGCCAGCAAAGAGTTGCAGTAAACTAAAAACTAAATCAATCTCCTGAAGAGCAGTCTGGCTATATGGTACTTACGACGACCCAAGCAGAAATAGAATGCGATGTAAATGAATGTGCCGGGCCAGACAGTAATCTGTGCATGTCCCCAAGTCAGAAACCTAGCACCAACGGCGATGTGTTACATACAGAAATAAGCGACATAACCGCGCAGACGCTGGTCAGGAGACCAGTGTTGATGCTGAACAGAATCAACTTGCTGATCATGGTATCGGACCTCCGGAATCCAGTGCGAGATTGTTGGAGGAGTGTGCAGAGGAAGACAGCGATGAGGACGTCTCCAGCAGCTGCAAGAGCATTCACAGACATGGACAATGACTTGAGCTCGGTAAGTTGCGCAAAGGTCGTGAAGTTGATACTGAATTGGTGAGGTGCATTAGCCAGAATACTTGCCTGATGTTTTCCAACGTGACTTACGCCTTTGCAACATATACTGGCATAACGTTAGCGGGGTGATCGATGAGTAGCTAGAGAAGAGTATACTCACTGACAACGAGGACAAATTCACCGATGACAAGGGACAACACGGACGCGGTTGCGACTATGCTCTTATTACTCACTACCTAAAAGTAAGTCATCATTCACCAGTGGGAGATCGCACATACATCTGTAGACACGCATGGTCAGGAAACTGGAAGATCAATCAGCATGGATCATTCTATCAAAGATCTCACACCGACCTTTGCACCATGAGCGCCGTGAATCCATTGAACAGAACTTCGACCTGTTTGTGCAAACGCGCGCTTAGACAAGAACCACGCGCCAGACGCGTGCAACCTACAATAAGACTCCATACAAGCGTCCCGAGGTCTTCGACGATGCCAAAGTCAGTAACGAGGTACGTGTACACTATCACCTCATGCTCAGCCTTGAAATCCATACAAATGTATCCGTACTCACCGGTATGTGTGATCAGAGCTTGATGCACGGAATCCGACAGAAGTACAGCGGCAACCTAAATTAGAGTTAGTGCGTCAGGACTTTACCTGCGACATCGTACGTGAACTTACCATAAACTTGATATACCACGGGTCCGAGCCATACCGGGTGAAGTAGTACCATGTCTGCACACAGGTGACTTTTGTGTTCATGAGCTCTTTATCACCGAAAGAACGAACAGGACGAGAACACACCTCCATAGAGCCTGAAATGTGCCGGTTCTAGTCTACGCACATCGTATATTGAAGGAAGAGGACTCACGTTGCAGAAATGACAACCCCAATCAAGAAAGCTCCGAAGCTGAACAAGCGCTATTAGGTGATGCATATGAGCTTGTACTTGAAGCGTACGCACGTATTGTCCAGGACAGCCATGGCAGCGAGTTGTGTCTGAATGAATGTGGACTATGAGTGCAGACGGAGCAACTGCCTGGGGGGGACAATCAGGCAGAAGAGTAAAAGCGGGGCAGGCTTTTGAATGATAGCAGAAATGAGTGTGGCTGGATAGTTTGGGAAGGTGTCGTGAGCGGAAAAGAAGACCTTTTGACAGGCTTCCGCCGCCTGAACGTGACCCGATTCATACTTTGGCAACACACGAGGCGAGACTTCGCGAAAGTCCGCATTAGAACGTATTAATTCTCACCTTTCCTCCGCAAGGATTAAGCGCCGGCTCCCTATTTGTAATATTTTAACCAATTCCCCGAGCCTGACAGAAGCTTCCGCTCAAATGCTGGAAATTGCACTTGGCAGATTTAATTCAACTTGTAGTCTAACAGCACGTACCAACTTCATGATGCGAGACACTAGTAACTGAATTGTCGTCCTACCGATGAGCCCGAGCGCTTACGTAGCTCTGGATTTTTTTTTGGGGTGCTCGACAGAAGTCTTCCGTTATAGTTGTGCGAAGACTCGAAAATCGCCGGCTGAATTGTCGGTCTCATCCTTCTTCAACCAGCTGACCAGGCAATATGGATGCCCGATAGCCAGAAATAGGACAATTTCTGTGCACACGCCGCCAGAACGCTCTCAGACCTTCTCAGATGCTGCCTTGAATATGTCTGACGTCTGTTACAAAATTCAAATCCACCCTGGGATAAAGCCTGCCAAAGGCACAAATAAAGGGCAACCTACTAACGTTATTGTTACTCAAAAAGGCCTTATCAGTGTCGTACTCGTTCGCTCTGCCCCCATGGATCACTTGGAGCCGGAAAATGATCAGTGACGTTATATAACTTTCCAGGTATAGCGGACCACTAGATTTTTCAGACATGGGAGTATTTCACTTGACAACTTGAGTGACATGTCGACCAAGGTCCAAGGGGAGACAGAGAAGGGGGCGAGTGATACGTACATATGATATTTTATCGCGAAGTTCGTCGCACTGCTCGGTACCTCTGGCTATCTGGGCTGAAAATCAGCGGATCGAGGTTTTGCCTGGTCTCCCACAGGCAGACCCTAGACGTAGGAAGACAGTCGTTCCTTCTCTGCTAAAGGGGTTTTTGCTCGCAGCGAACTATTCGGAAGAACCAGAAGGCGCCCCGCGGGCGGCTGATGAATTTTTTTGTTGTTGTTGGAGATGTCCGGACAATCCCACTGAGTCGTTCGAACTCTGATCACTGATCAGAACGTTATAAAAATCACTTTGCAGAGTTTGGGCAATTGAGCGCATCGTAATGTTCTAATTAGATACAGGTCTCGCCCATATCCTTAATAATCATGAGATCTGGAAATATGTTTTGAGGCAGCTGGTAACGGGGTCGCGAGAAACTTGAAGGTTTGGGCGTTCAACTATGTGGTTCAGGATCAGACGAGAAAGCCGCCGTTTGAAAGAGAGTTCGGATCGCTTGACATGTTGCGCGTTCCCCTAGACGCCAGTGGCACTTGGATCACTGATCACGGTGACTTCAGAGGTTGGAACAAAGGGAACAAAGGGTAAACCGGTAATGGGCGGTGGCGGCGACGTCGACGTCGATCACGCAAACATAGTGCTTAAAATGACGTATGCACGCCGATCCAGTAGTGAGTTTGACTTGTGAGCTTTAGGTCAGGGTTCACGCCCATGGGACAATGGGGTGGCGATAGACTCGATCACCTCAGGGTCGAGGTAGGTGGTTTGACATTTTACAAGTAGAACAGAGTTGGAATGTTATGCAAAGAGCTCCGAAATTTGCAATGAAGGTTAGAAGCCGTTGCACAACATGGCCAAATAACGCCTCCGAATTTGTACGCGTCAAAAAAAGCAACTAAGTGCATAGCTGTACCGAGGACTAAAAGTGAACACCATGGCAGTACGTCCGATTCCGGTTCATTGAACATACAAAACATACTCACCGAATTGGCAGAGCCGCTGCTCCGCTCTTTTGTGCTCAACGTCAAGGTTGGCTAGCGTACGGTAAGCACGGTATTAGAAAAAAACCTCGTTCAAATGCCGAACTTCACTTTCAGTATTGCCCCACTAGCCAGCCGGTCAAGATGTCTGGTAACAGAAGCTGCCTCATCATCATCTGCAGCAAGCTCTCCTCCCCCTCCAAGCGACCCGAAAATTGGCCGCATCGTAGACGACATATCTGGACTGACACTGCTGCAGGCAGCTGACCTCGTCACGCTCTTGAAGGTGTGTCTGCTCCCAACTCCAACTCCATCTTCACCACAGCCTAAGGATCTATATCCTAAAAGTCACGGTTAAGCATTCAAGAAATCGCCATGCCCGCCGCTTCAGGCCCTGCACCCGCCGCCGCACCTGTCGAGGAAGCAGCCGTGGAGGTGAGAAACCCATGTCCGCACACCTGGGGCGTTTCACTGACGAAGTCAAAATGAGCAGGAGAAACCGAAGGAGAAGACTATTTTCAATGTGAAACTTGAATCCTTCGACGCTGCAGCGAAGCCCAAGATCATTCGCGAGGTCAAAGCCATGATCCCGAACCTTACCCTCATCGACGTGAGTCCCGACGTACTCACTTCACTTAAAAGGAATATTCACGCTCACTTATCTCAGGCAAAGAAGTTCGTTGAGTCTGTACCAAAAGTCCTCAAGGAAAATATGCCCAAGGAAGATGCAGACAAACTAAAAACGGCTTTCGAAGCACTCGGGGCGGTCGTGGTACTCGAGTAGATGCATCGTGTCTTATGTGTAGAGCATGTGTTCAGGCTATAATTCATTTCACCATAATTAAGCAATATGTCTGCGATTCAATACGAATGTGATCGGCAAAACTGTCCCGCGCCGCAGCAGAGATGATAACAAAAACAGAGAAAACGTGGACTGAACGAGGCAGAAACCTCATTCAATCTTCTGAGAGATATCGATATTCAAAACGAAAATCGCTCTTCTTGCGTTGACACCATGAGCCCTCCCAATCAAAGTAAACGTACACGCCTTGCTCGTATTCTTCTGTTATGGCCTGCGGCTCCGAGTGCCGCTGGAACCAAGTCATATATTTGACATGGAATCGCCACGACTGACGCTTCAGCTCTTTAGCAGCCATGAACCTGCAACGTTGCATGAGTAATTTCCATTGAACACGAGACTAGTACGTACTGCTGGTATGTTCCCGGTAGGTAGTAGAAAACATAGAATAGAGTCTCCACATCTATCTGGGAGAATATGCCAGGAGTGCTGAGAATTGGATGAGGCGTCTGAGGATAAAATGACGGAGTATTGAATGGATTCCGTGGCACGTAGTACTTGGGTCTGGATACAAAACATTAGCCCCTATCGAAGACGCTTGAAACAAAACGTCGTACTTCTCGGTGTCATGTGGCTGTGGGACATTCGAATAACCGCCTTCAAGAAGTTTATGCACCTCTCCCAAGTTTGTCATACGATGAGGAGCTGGAGTTACTCATCAGGATTTCATACGAGATCAGAGCCCCAAAGACAAACCTTTCTGCTTGACTGTTTCAAACGATGCCACAAGATCCGATAGAGACCCCGGGAAGGCACCTGACGTTGCTGGACGGGAAGGAGGTTGCGGTGGCTGCTGCATTGGTGCCGTTGAAGGAGGCCTCTGTGATGCCCCAATGGGCTGCTGGACAACTTGTATCGGGCTCGGCTGCTGCTCTACGCTCTGTGGAACCTTCAGACCAGGAGGATATTGTTGCGCCTGTTGCGCCACAGACGTCGAGCTTGTGGATGGAGTGGGAAGTGTTGAAGGAGTGATTGCAACCTGTTGTATCTGTTGAGGTAGCGGCGATGATCCTGACGGAGGTACCTGTGTTGGTGGTTGGATACTTTGAGAGGCTCCGTTGGTGACCAGTTGGAATTGAGGCGCTTCTGAGGGTGCTGATGGCTATTTACGTTTTATGAAATTTCCTCGTGGGTGTAATAATAAGGTAAATACGTACTGGTGCCGCAGGTGAGGGTGCCCTTGCCAGCAGAGGCGATAAAACACTTTCTGAATAAAAGTTACATACGTCCTCGAACTCTTGGCATAAATAACGTACCTTTCTGTTGACGCTGTGGCGATGACGTAGCTGCAGGACCGCTTATAGAGCTTGGAACGGCTTCAGATATTGCTGGTGAGTCCTGTCCAGAATAGAACGACCCATCTTGTTGATGGGATGCAGCAGATGACAGCATCGGACTCGTAACTGATGGATGCGTCAAGCTCGGCGAGGACAGCAATTGTGAATCTTGCAGGATGCATTGCGAGGCCGACGGCGTTATTGAAAGTGTAGATGCTGCCTGTGGTGGATTTGTAGGCGCCGTGGGAGGAATAGGTTGTGATAACGAGGCAGTTTGTGGCGCTGCACCATTCTGTTGAGAAGATTGTGGACTGACCGCGGCGGCAGCGGCAGCGGCATAGCGGATTGGTGGAAGAGTTGGTGTCCGCGGCATTGCTGGTTGCAAATTAGCTCGCACAATACTCGCCATTGGCTGCTGTGCAAAGTTTGGATTTGGTGGTGGTTTAACTTTCGACAAGGTTTAAGTAAACTTGTTCAGAAAAGGGAACTCAAACCGACCTTCAGTTGCCAATGATGCTTCTGGTAAATCTTTGTAAGTCAGAGTTACAGTGACCGGACATTAGAAGCACGTACTGCGCAATTGAAGTGTCACCGGAGGCTTCTTTTGCACAGGACTATCGTCGCGTTTGCTGCTCGCAACACTTTCCTCATCCTTGTCGTGTCGCTTGTTGGGCGTCCGTTGAGGAATGTCTGCTCAAATCAATTTCCGCAGAAGGAGTGTAGCCATCGAAAACATACCATCACTTGCAACATCTGACTCATCGCTGTCGTCGTCGTCGTCGTCATTAGCCAGACCGAACTTTTCTTCCTCTTCCTCAAGATTAAGTTCGTCATATATGCCCTCATCTTCATCGAAGTCCTCGTCCTGCACCCAGAAAACGCCTTAAAAGGTCTCGAAGGACAATACATTACAGCGCAACGAACCGTGTTGCTTTCCACGAAATATGAAACATCTTCCTTGAGAGCTTGAACACGGTCGGTGGACAAGGAACCATTGTCCAAGAGACGGAGGATGAGTTCCAATCGGTTGATGTGCCATTTTCGACGTTCGTTTAGGTGTTCTAGCTCTTCCAATCGGCCAGCAGTTGATGTAGCACCCTTTCCCCGTTTCTTACCGCCGCCTTGCAATGTCTCAATCTCTGCTTCTGCCTGTTCCACTTGCAACAAAAGCTCTTCGACCTGCGACTGAAGCCATGTCGTGACCTCAAGCTTCTCTTGCGCTTTCGGATCCAGTTTGGCAGACTGTATTAGACCCTCCTTGGAGAATGCCTTTGTCTTCATCTCTTTCTCGCAGGCCTTGAACTTCTCCATTTGCTGTGTACAACACGATGAGCTACAAGTGGTCGCGGAGAGTAGTGTACCGAGGACAAGGACATGACACGCACTGTTTCTATTAGTCTCCGGTTGTCGAGGAGTAGCGACTTGTCTTTGATGTCGTTACTTGCCACCCATGTTTTGATCTGGTCCCGTAACCGCTGGAGCTTCTTGATTTGAGTCTTCAAGTCTGTTTCAAGTTTCTCCTTCTGTGTCTGGTTTGTGGAGGTCTGCATCTTTTCATATATGTTTTCGAAGACCTCGACGCCCTCTGCGACCTTCTTTAATGTTCGGTCAATTTCGGCTATGGAGAGCATAAATGTGAATAAGTGACAGGGTATAAAAGTACAAAAAGACATACTTTGCAGCTTTCTGGCCGCCATGACGAAGAAAGGACAAGTCAATGGAAATACGGTAGTTGGAATATCAGACACTGCTCAACGGATCTGTTTGGGGTAGCAAAGTTGACATTTATTTGGCTCATACATATGATATTACGTGATCGCGACAAATTTGTTTGCGGAAATTTTCAAGCAAGTTGTGAAAGTCATGGAGGGAGTTGAGGATGTCGATGAGGAGTGGTACTAGGCTTTGTGGGTACTCAGTGCTGAGAGCGGTTTGAGGAGCTATAGAGAGACTACGTCACACGACGTGTCAGCGTCTTTTTGTGCGTTCATTTCCGTTCTATCGGCCAGTTGTGGTTGTGGTTGTTGTTGCTGTTGTTGCTGCTGCCGCT
>LVVM01001119.1:15650-33150 GCA_001882365.1 Rhizopogon vesiculosus
CGACCATGCATCTTGCTGCTCTTGCAGTGCTTGATTGATCCACCTGGTGGTTGGATCTCGAAGACAATAGGGTGTCATCAGCGTGGGAAAAGTCACGAAAGAGGGGAGGGTGTGGTCCAGTGGATTTCGAATTGTCTATTTCAATCTAGAGTCAACGTCTGCTCCGTCCGTCGCTGTCAACTTTTTTCTATGTCCCTCCATGATGAAATCCCTACGTAAATCTCTGAACGGCGGAAAGGACATTCACCGTCTCGAAATATCAACCCCTCTCCCCTTACCTTCTATATCTAAACCACAGAGTGCTTCACTCCCCCCTCAAAAAGTCATTCGTGCAATCACTTCCTACGGCTCACAGACACCTCAGCAGCTGCCATTTCAAAAGGGCGACTTTTTCTATGTTACAGGAGATGCTCAGAGTCAGGGAGATTGGTATGAGGCCCATAATCCAGTTACTGGTGCCCGAGGCTTAGTTCCCAAATCTATGTTCGAAGAGTTCTGTAAGAGCCCTGCGTGAGTCCAATCTTCAGTTCCGCAACATATCCGCTAACAACCCCTTCATCGACAGTGTGCGCACTTCTCAAATTGTCGTCACGACAAACGCTCCCAGCCTGTCCAGCCTGCCCAGTCCAACATCACCTCCTATGTCCCCAAAGTCACCTGCATTTTTCGCCATAGTCCTTCACGACTTCATTGCCGAACGCACCGATGAACTTGACGCAAAGTCGGGTGATTGTATAACTATCGTTGCTCAGTCCAATCGTGAATGGTTCGTCGCCAAACCTATTGGCCGACTCGGTCGTCCAGGATTGATCCCCGCTTCTTTTGTGGAACTTCGCAATCCTGCAACGAACCTCCCGATAGACAATGTGGATGCCTTGATAGATACCGGAGAGCTGCCAGGAGTCGAAGAATGGAAGAAGGCCATGTTCAACTACAAGGCAAATAGCATATCACTCGGCGTACTAGATGAACCATCTTCGCCATTTAATCCATACTCCCAGCAGCAGCAGCCTTTCTTCTCCACCAAATCCGCATCTGCGCCACCTTCTCGCGCTGCCTCTCCCGTGCTTCTGCCCGAGGGTATTTTACTGTCCGCGGACGTCGTCTCCTTCCATTATGAAATGGAGGAGTACTGGTTCCGCATAGACGCTATTTACCAACCTTATGATCCACACGACCCGAGCACTCTTCCCAAAGCCAAACAGCTCGTCTTATTCCGTATATATAATGACTTCTATGATTTCCAAGTCAGCCTTTTGAAGGCCTTCCCTCGCGAAGCTGGACGGGAACAGGATTCGCTCCGGATACTTCCCTTCATGCCTGGACCCGCAGATCATGTCGATGACCAGGTCACTGCCGCACGACGAGAAGAACTTGACGAATATCTCCACAAGTTGTGTGATTTGAACTTGGTTGGCGCCAGCTATATTCTTGAACACCAACTTGTGCGGGAATTTCTGTCGCTAAAACCGGGAGACGTAGAGCAAGAAATCGAGCCTCGTTATGACGAGGTCAGAGCACTCTTCTCCGAAGAAGCCACAGCAGAAGAAGTGCCGTATGCGTCTGTTACGCAGGATTTCGAGGAGGAAGTTCGCGATACACTGGGTGAAATGAAATTGTCCGACAGAGATGACCGAAGTGAAGGCTCGGATTATGGGGAGGAGCACACCCCGCCCACTCATAATTTATCCCGCGAAGAACATAACAGCGCAACCCCTCAGCCGACCGTTCGGCACCGGCGGACCAATACAGCGACATCTCAATCCAAGCAAAATGGACGCTCATCTCCTTCATATCCACATCTTGATACTTCCCGTACTAGCGCCTACTCTCAAGCATCTTCCATCGTTTCGAACTCTGCTTTACCGGAACACTCCGCTTCATCACCATCATCCCTGCATTCATCTCAACCATCTATCGCCATGTCTTCCCGTTCTCGCCCCCTCTCAAACGCCACTAATCTAAACGCGCCTCCCATGTCTGCGGGAAACCCCCAGACAGCCTTCGTAAAGATCAAGATATTTGATCGCGTCACTGATGACTTGATCGCCATTCGTGTACACCCTCGCGTGACTCATGCCGAACTCCTGGAGAAGGTACAGGCGCGATTAGGTAACAACGTTCTTAACCTGCGATATCGCGACAGCTTCAGTAACGAACTTGTCGGCATCGGCGATGATAGAGATTTGCGAGAGTGGTTAGATAGCACCGAAAAGCACGTTTTGTACGCTGAATGAGAACGGACGAACGAACGGACATGTTTGTGCGATCTTTTCTCCTTTTTTTGTTTTGTCTGTTGTGAGAGTATCACATTATATTTTAGACTTTTTATTATATTCGTTCTCTGACACCGCCTATAGCTACCTCTTTTCATCTCCATCTCTGATTTCTCTTTATCTGTGTTGGTTAATGTAGGAATTGTGGTTTGTCGTTAGGATTAACTAGGACGAGTTTACTTTCCTTGCTTTGCAAGATTTCTTCGCTCCCCGATAATGAAATGTGGATAGTAATATCATAATATCCTGTTGGAGGCCGGCATGCACCGGCGTACGGCGCCTTTACACAAAGGTGATTTTATCACAATACCTGTAGCTTGCGAAGAATGGAAATCCATCAGGCTCTGTTCTCCAAGTTACATACAGGACGGCATTGCGTTGTGTTAGTGCAAGATTTCAAGCAGCGTAGTCTGGAGGGAAGATAAATAGCAAATACTAAATACTAACACATGTACACGACTCGGATTGTTCATTACGCCGCAAAAAAAATAATCATACGGCTCAAAGTTTCGCTCTTCAGGTGGGCAGTGGAATCGCATCCATGATGGCACCTGGACGTTCGGAGGGAATGTAGTGACCGACTCCCATAACAACTCTGGTATTCAATCTCCCTATATCACGAGGGATGTGCTCCAAAGGACAAATCTTGCTGAGTTTCGGTCTGCTACCAGTATGATGATATTCACGTTAGGGGGAATGTGTTTGAACAGGCCACTGAAATACCATGGCGTGTTACTATGCTGGTTATCACAGAGGTACAACTTGTCAACCATGTTTGCAAATTTTTTCATATCTGAAAATTTTACCTCAGTCAAATCCTCCAGTGGTGAGATCGCACATGTAGACTCCCAGCACTCTTAAAACACAGTCCACTCGCGACCAAGCAAGATTCTCAGCCATATACTCATCAACGGTTTGGGTACGTACCATAATCACATTTTTATCAATTCCGGGCCTCTCCGGAGCCTCGAGGGGAGGGTCGACGAGTATGACAGTGGTCTCTTTCTCTTTTGGCAAGAATGGCAAGAGCGATAAAGCCACCGTGCCACCGAGAGAATGACCTATAATCACATCGTACGTGTCCGTGGCAAAATACGGTTGGAGGTCCTCTGCAAAGGCGGACACACGATAGTCGCTGCCCCGCCTCCCTGCATGTCCAAGAAGGTTCGGTGCGATAACGAAGAATCCTGATCGGTGGCAAAAAAGAAGATCGTTGCTATTAGAAAACTCGACCCTCTGCTGCTAATAACTGAGCCAAGCCCTCCCAGGAATGCGAGGACATAGTCAAGCCATGTATGAGGAGAGCACACCTTGAAGTGAGAGGGGAACCCCACTGCGATGCTGAAATGAACATATATAGACTAATATATTGTGGGCGGGGGAAGTTGTAGGAGTGAAGAGGTTTGGAAATCAGCCTTCACATTAAGTTAAAAGACCGAGGCAGGGTCAGAGTGACGGGGGATTATAAGACACCGAAGAATGAGTACGCATCCCATTAAGTCGGAAGAACGCTTAAACGCAATTTCCAGATCGTGGATTCTGGGACCGGAGATCGCGCGATTTTTAACATTGGCCAGGGGCTGCCAAGGGCTGAGAGCAGTGAGATAGTAGACAGACCGGGATATGACGTCTGCCTAGTATGAAATTGGGGTAGAGAACCTGAGGAGAGGGACAAATGGGATCAATAATGTCCGCCAGGTACCATCGCGTGGAGCTGCTGGCAACGAACTGTGGAACATTAGATCAGATTAGATCTTGTCCCCACAAGGTTTCATCGCGAGCTCCATATCAATATCAACCCGCACCTTCTTAGTACATATGTACAACTTGCAAGGCTCTTCCTGATACCTGCATCGAGACCAACACTGTCACACGATCATGTCGTCAAAATGGTCCACGTCAGTTATATCAGATAACACTCTGTGCACATGCTACTCGTATCGCGCAGGCTGCAGCCGCTGCACTGAACCAGGTGATCCGAACATTTGACTTGCATTAAATATGGACATCAATAAAGTTGTTGTGAACAGCGAACCTTACTTCTTCCTTTTGAGTCGATCACAAAAATTTTATCAAGGCCCCAGCAGTAGTGTTGTATACCCGAAGTTCTACGATTCGAACATGCGACACTACCACTTACCGGGTTTTGTGCGACCGAGCCACAAAAAAAATAGACATGATGTTCTAAATGATATGCAGAGTCAGGAGGAGTAGACACAATGATGAAACAAAGAGTAAGCGAAGAGTTGTTGCAAGGAACTTGAACTTGAGACCTGTTACACAAGGAAAGGGATCAAACGATTTCGCAGCGTTTCAGGAAATCCGTTACATAATGCTCCGCGTTGGGAACCGTTGGACCAAGCATCACCAAATAGACCTTCTCATCAGTTCACCGACAGTCACCGACATGTCCTTCGTTCGATACGTGCGGAACATCCGCAGGATAGGGCTCAGTCAATGGTGGCACCAACTGCAGTACATTGGAGACGCGAAATATGGAAGGCTTGTTGGAACCGACCAGTATGTACTTGCCTCATACAACCCTGGTAGACTTTGACCTCTCGGATAGGTTCGGTAACAAGTACTTTGAAAACTTGAACCCAGACGATGAACTTCCAGGTGCGTAACATGTCCATACGTCCAGAATGACTTTTGATGTGATGGTTTCTTAGGACGCCATAGATGGGTGGACTTTGCTCAAGTACGTTCTTCTCGTTTGCAGTTGGGATAGAAGTGGGTATAACGTATTGTCTCTAGCATTACAGCAACGCCACTCAGGTCCCACCCGAATGGCATTCGTGGTTATCGCACATACGTTTACCTCCACCCATGGAGGATAGTGTTATGCAAAACATGTCTCCACCATGGAAAGCGGTAAGTAGCTATCGGTTCCACCATTTTTTCAAGTCTAATTGTAGAGCAGCCCTGGACAGAGAACTTGACGGGTACGAGAGGTGCCTATCGGTCGTATAACACAGTGAACCCAAAAATCAATGCTTGGGAGCCAAAGGTTATAGCTCGGGGCGAGGCACATCCATAGATTCAATCTTTCTAGGGGGCCAAGTGACTACGGTCTATACATCACTACCTTTATTGCGAGATGTTTTCTGGCCCAATTATATCATCTACGACGTGTTCTGCAATAGCAAGACTGGATGTCAGACCAGGGCTCTCAATGCCCATTAAGCTGACCATGAGTCCCCTCCCGCTTCTATCCGCATAGTCCTTCCGAACAACAAAGTCCTGGAATCCAAACCGTTCCACCTTGGGACGGACTCCGACATAGTCAGGTCTGAATCCTTCAAACGATACCCCTGGTAAATATTCAGTGACGGCTCTATACATCTCTTCCAGCCTAGAATCACTGGGTGTGAGGTGCTTCCGCCAAAAATCGACGTTCTCCTCGTTATAATCGTATGTTTCTGCATCAGAGGGTGGCGATATCCACTCCAAATCTGGTCCAAAGCGCACTTTGCCTTGCAAGTCGAGGGTCAAATGTGTGCCAAGCGATTGGAAGGCGTGTTTGTTGGGCCCAGTATCGGGGCAAGGATATATGAGCCGACTAATCCGAGATATTCCGGGTCCGCTGTAAGCAGCGTATGAGCCCCGACCGTAGAACATCGGTATCCGTGATGCCTCGGGTAGCAGAGAATTGATAATGAGATTGGCGGAGAGGCCAGACGCGTTGATTAGTGTGCGGGCGAGCAGGGCGTCCCCTTGCTCTGCATTCTCAGTGACGGTCTGAACAACCCAGCCCTCTTCTTTGTATGGATCTACACGGACGACTCGAGTGGAAAACACTAGCTCGCCTCCTTCCGATTCTGAGATATCCTTCTCCAGGCTCTCCATGAAAGAGTGAGAGTCAACAATGCCTGTCTCTGGACTCCATAACGCAGCAGCTATGTCCGGTGAAAGATCTGGCTCAAGCTCGCGCGCCTGCGCACCGCTGATAAGGGTGACAGGGAGGACTTGTTCGTCAGCGCGGTGAGGCGGAGAGTGCTTTGACCATGGTAGTTGTCTGGCCTTTTCGAAGAGGCTCTCGACGTATGTGCGCTGGTGCTCGTGGGCTACTACGAGTTTGCCCGTCTTTCGGTATGGGATGTTAAGTTTGTTGCAGCGCTCGTACATGAGGTGCCTGCCTCGCAAACATAGCTGCGTCTTGAGTGAGTCTGGCGGATAGTACAGTCCTGGAGGGCAACGACGTCATGACACCGAACGAGCACGGTTATGTTTCGCAAGGTGAGGGCTCACCAGCGTGTATGACTTCTGAGTTGCGAGAACTATTTACTCGCGGTCAGCGTGGGACGGAATAAAATAGTGCTTGTACTGCTCGCCTCGTCTCTTCTCCAGCGTGTGGATGCCGCTCAACTAGGTACGTTGACTTGGTCGGGAAACGCTCGGATAGTCGCTGAGCGACAGCCAAGCCCACGACACCTAGTAATAGATCAGCATCAGTTGCAATCCCAACGAATTGCACGACACCGACCTCCGCCCACGACCAGAAAGTCTACCGCTGCATCTGGACTCTGAATGAAGGTGGTTTGAGAGACGCCTATGATAAACTCGAACTTCTGCCTTACCTTGTACTTGAACCGTCCTGTTGCATTCAGTGCAGCCGCCAACCCTCGTACTTTGGTTGCTGCCATGAGAGCGCGACCCTGAGACTATTCAGGAGTCAGGCCTCAGGACTTAGGTGCTCGTGACATAGATGTGTGATCGGTTAGATATCCGGTCTGATCTTATATCATCAAATGCTTTTGTCATTGTCACTTGGACTCTAACTTGGACTCGACGTTCAACGTTCAACACCGAAGCTTAATACCACCCGCAGAGAACAGCAAAATGGCGACTGTATTGCCACAGGCTGCAGAGTCCTCTTTTGAGGAGAAGATGGCTGCTCTTGAAAGTACCCCACTCTTTATGAAATCTCTCCCATCTGAAGAATCCGATGACCCTGTGATCCAAGCCCTACAGAGCCTCGCCTTCGAAGGGACGCCAGATGGTGGGTGAGAACCTTGATTTCTCTGCCGGAACGTCTAGGTGAATCGAGTTTCTTTAAGAGATCGCTCAGAATTTCAAAGAACAAGGAAACGACTACTTCAAGGGAAAACGCTATCGAGAAGCACTCGACTTCTACACGCAAGGAATTGATGCAAAACCCTCTGATCTCTCACTACATGAAGTTCTCTTATGCAATCGTGCCGCTTGCAACCTCGAGTTAAGTGAGAAGCTGGTTCATTGTCTTGATAATCAGGTTCTTGACCAATTCGAAGAAAATTACGGCTCTGCCCTAAGAGACTGCGCAAAGGCCCTCACCCTAAACGACAAGTCATCAAAGGCATATTATCGTTCCTCTGTGGCGTTATTAGCGTTGGACCGCCTTGAGGAGTCTCTCGATTGTTGTGACAGGTGTCTGACATACAACCCGGAAAATGTGGGGGTCCGGTCGGTCCGCGATCGTGCCTCAAGAGCGAAAGTAGAGAAGACCCGCCAAGAGAGTGAAAAGAAGGAACGACTGCATAAGGAACAAAGGGAGAAGAGACTCTTGCAGATGGCATTCAAGGTGCATTCTATCTTGGCCTGTCATCGCCTATCTAATCATACTTCAGGAACGAAATCTGTTCGCTGTTTACAACCCCAAAGGGTCGACAGAAAACCCCTATGAGCCGCACTTCGACCCAGAAGATCCAGAGCGAGGGACGTTGATAATTCCTGTGTTCTTCCTATACCCGCAATACGCGACGTCGGACGTCATAGCACACTTTGTCGAAGATACGACCTTTTCCACTCATATATATCAAATGTTTCCACCACAGGCACCTCCGCCGATCTGGGACAAATCTGCGCAATACACTGCGAACAACCTTATTGTCTACGCAATGACGCGAAGAAAGCGACTGCTTAAAATTGGCAAGAAGATGACGTTGAGGGATGTTTGCAATGCCGCGAAAGGGAAAGAAGGGGAGTATGATGATGGGTTGGAGTTGAAAGATGGGTGCTTGACGTTTGTTATTGTTCCAAAGGGAGAAGTGGAGCAAAATTGGGTAGATGATTTCAAGCGGACACGAGGATACTAGTGATGAGACAGCTAGACTTGAGCTAGAACCATATCTCAATCAAAATACTACCACTAGTGACGAGACAGCTGGACTTGAGCTAGAACCAACATCTAGGAGTGTTCCCAATTTGGGAGGTACCACGTGCACATGAATGTGTTGGTCAGTGTTTGGCGTATCAGCCAGACCAGCATACGGCAACTCATCGCAAAAAAGACATCGACGAAGGCGTCAAGCTCGGTGAGTACGAATTGCTGCTTGTTGAGATGCTTGATGGTGCAGGATGGATGTGCACATAGAACTGCAGGCCAAAAATTGCGGTCGAAATACTTGGATTGGGTGGATGCAAGTCTTAAGGAATAGATGCTGACCGAAGGATTCTCTGCTGCAGGCCTCTATTCCAGTCATGTCCGTTAACAACAAGATTCTCCGTACCGCCAACGCACCGACCACCTCCCCTGATGAGACCGAGATCTCCGTTGCTCAGGCTCTTATCGACCTCGAGAACAATGTGCCTGAGCTCAAGTCTGAGCTCCGCGCTTTGCAGATTTCCGCAGCCCGTGAAGTTGATGTACGAGGCGGAAAGAAGGCCATCGTCGTGTTCGTCCCTGTTCCTCAACTGAAGGCATTCCACAAGGTGCAGCAGAGGTGAGGAAGGTTATCTTAGTGGCAGGGCCCTCTTATAATACGATCACCCATCGCGCAGACTCACCCGTGAGCTGGAGAAGAAGTTCTCTGACCGCCATGTTGTCTTCGTCGCTCAGCGTCGCATGCTGAGCAAGCCTACCCGTAACTCGCGGGTGAAGCAAAAGAGACCTCGTTCTCGTACGCTCACAAACGTACACGAGAAGATCTTGGAGGATCTCGTCTTCCCAACAGAGATCGTTGGAAAGAGGACCCGTGTTTCTGTTGACGGATCAAAACTTCTGAAAGTGTAAGCAACTAGTCTTTCTAGAGAAGGATTGACAGCATGCTGAATAATGTTGCAGCATCCTTGACCCGAAAGACGCGACATCATTGGAGTACAAGCTGGATTCGTTCTCTTCAGTTTACCGCCGCTTGACGGGCAAAGATGTGACGTTCGAGTTCCCCCCTGCGAACCAAGAGTAGATTACAATCATTAGCTCTGTTCCTTTATGACATGACTCGGTTCCCCTGCATTCTCTGACAAAATATATGGCCATGCTGCTTATGTGTCATTCAGTTAGTGTGAGCACTGCGCCCTAGTCTGGCTCCGATTTATTCGGGATGAGGAATGTTTTATAATCCAGTGCTCCGCATCCGATTTATGGCTACATTCCAGCTGCTGTATGAAAAGGGCGTTGTGAGCGCTCGTGGCATTTACTTCGGCGTGGGGAATTTGATTTCGGCACGTGGGTGTCTGTGTCGCGTCAGGTCCAGTGTTTCCGAGTTGATTCATTTCATTTCATTGTCTTCTTACTTCCGTTGCTAGTCCTTTTTACCTTCTACCCCCCTTCTTCCCTTCCCCCGCCCTTCGTGGCTTCCCTCCTCGCCTTCAACGTCGTTCTGCAAGGCGGGTTATCCACCCATGGACCCGTACTCTAGGTCCAGGTATGAACATGGGATAGATGCCAAAATTGTGGTCATGGGTAACACAGGTCCGTTGTTCGGGTATCTTATTTTGAGTGTTCGACTTATCCACTGACGTTCCCTCTATCGTGTTCCCTCCTAGGTGTGGGCAAGACCAGCCTGCTTCATCGCTACACTCAGAACAGGTTCGACCCCAGGAACATGACGTCCACGACCGGGGCTTTCTTCGTCACCAAGAAAGTTCACGTCGACGGTTTGAAGGTTCGACTACAATTATGGGATACTGCAGGACAGGAACGATTCCGAAGCATGGTACGAATTCCCTCTCCCACTCTTTCCCTTTCAGATAAGTTTTAACCAAAAGCATACTCAGGCTCCCATGTATTATCGCGGCGCCAATGCCGCTCTTCTCTTGTACGACATCACGAATGCTGCTACGTTTGACGACATACGGGGTTGGTTAGCTGGTGCGTGCCACTGAATTTACCTCTGGCGATTCCTTTTCTGATCTTCTTTCAGAGTTGAAGAAAAATTGCCCGCCAGAGCTTATCATTTATATCGTTGGCTCCAAAGCCGACCTTCATCATCACAGGCAGGTCACATCTGACCTTGCCCGGCTATCGTTGCACACCTGGTTTCCCCCGCCGCGTCCGCCAACCCCTCCTCCACCTCCACCTCCACCCTCAACACTTTCTTACATTCGCCCCAGATTCACATCCTTTACTAGCATTAGATCAGTTCCTCTGAGCCAACTACCAATTAAATCCTCTCCACCTCACAGCGCGTCCTATCTGGACCCGGCTATTAGCCAGTCATCATATCTCACGCGAAGCAATACTGGCCCTGGCCTTCCAAGATTAAGAACAAGTGGCCAAAACTTGAACAGGTCGAAAACAGATGCCTCTCGTTCGGTGCCACGTTTAGGTTCACACTTTGGACGGCATGTGGGGGGATATGATGCCGCGGAAACCAGCAGCAATAGCATAGATGAAGATGAAGACCCTGATATCGAAGACCAGGAATGGGGACTTCACAAGGGAATGGAACTGTTCGAGGTCTCGGCTAAAGATGACTTTGGTGAAGCGTGCTCAATCCTCATGCTTGATCCTCACTCATTCATTTGCTTACAGGTATCGAGTCCCTATTCGAATCATTGATTCACGCGATCATCGAGCGGAAGGATATAATTGAGCGCGAAAATGAGCTCAAGAAGCGTGACAGTGTTTTCTTGTCAGATGTCAGTACACCTACTTGGGCTGCCCAAGCCGAGGAGGAAGAAGCACGGGAGAAGGCTCGCTCCACATCAGGGGGATGGAGCTGTTGTTCTTCATAACCTGGCTCTTATCAGATGTCAAGATCTCTCAGCTGCAATTCAGCTGCTTTCTGTCTATCCACTCATCTGCATCACATCGGTCCGACATGCCAATTCTCACGATTCATCGCTCATATCTCCAGTCACATCCATCCCGTAATATGATATCCAAGCTCTCTTGTTTTCCTTCGTCTTTACAGGATACTATGTCTTTATGCCACGTTTCTATGATTCCTGTCGGTTATCTGCTATACCGCCAAGCCTCCGGGACCACTGTTTGCGTTACTATTATTCACTTCCTGAATTATCTCCTCATATCATATACTACGCTTAAGTAGATACCTCTAGATACAACTTGTGCATGTATCTAGTCACTTCATTCAGCCATCTTGGAAGCAAATCCTTGCTTTTGTAACTCGAGTGTTTTGAGCGAGCATGGAGGGTATGGCCGGCATGACAGAGGTTGCCGAAAACGGTTATAGATAAGGAAATCTATAGTAAAATGGGTCATCCGGGGACTAGCTAGTTCACCTGCAGTCCTGTGGTTCCAAGTCCCCCCTTTTGTTCCGCGACCACCATGTCCCTCCTTCCCTCCAAGCAAATGGAAGGAGAGCAAGCAGACAAGTTCGACGACGTTTGCAAGCCGGAGCATTGTTTTCATGCCTTTGATGCATTGTACTGCGCGCTAACACCTAGTGAACCCATCACACCCACTTTCACCGACGTGGAATAGTAAGTGCATCGTATTTTCCGTCCAAATATGCGCCTATAGTCATGGCTTTATAGTCCATTATTTGTGACTTGGAATACTAGATCATCTCGCTCCAGATCACCCAGACTAAGGGGCTGCATCGGCAACTTCGATGCTATGCCTCTTAAAGACGGTCTTGCAGAATACGCATTGATCAGTGCATTCAAAGACTCCCGTTTCCGGAAGATAGAACGGCGAGAGCTGCCATCTCTCGAGTGCGGGTAAGTACCTCTCGCCTTTCGCATGTGTGCTGACCATGCATTGTCGATGAATGTATGCCAGAATATCCCTTTTGACGGATTTTGAAGACGCGTCGTCGTATCTAGATTGGACGGTTGGCACTCATGGGATCTACATCAGCTTCCCCAATCCGTCGTTATACCCGCCATCGTCGAACACGCCTTCTCCTCTATCCTCGTCAGCATATCTGCCGCGATTCACCTCCAGAGACACTCTGACCGCCACATATCTCCCAGATGTCATGCCCGACCAAGGTTGGGACAAGGTTGAGGCCGTTGAAAGCGCTATGCGCAAGGCGGGATGGAGCGGCGCCATTACGGAAGATACCTTCAGGACCGTGAAACTTCGGCGGTACCAGAGCAGAAAGTGCACAGTTGGCTGGGATGAGTTTGTCCAGTGGAGGAGGGAGAACGGTGATGACCAAATTTCATGATTCATATCACCTGGGACATTGTATCATCAAATCGCCACCAGCTGTACAGATATTAGCGTTGAATTTGTATGTAAGTACCTGTATGTGAATGGATGTGTCGTCTGTAGCTACCGCCCGCCACTACCGTTCTCGCCAAAGAGGCTCTCCCGCAGCCTCTCCAATCGACCACCCCATCCGCCACCAAAGCGCTGTTCAAGCTGTAAAAACACTTTCCGCAGCTTTCCCGGATCATCTCCGCTGGCTTTGCCAAAAGAAACCAAGATCCAGTAGATCAGCCTCTCACTCGGCTTGGTGTCTGCGGGCAGACTGATAAAAGCTTTGAATACCTGATGCAGGTTGTCGAGGTTCCAATCACTCTTCTGGGATGGAAAGAGACGTTCGGACAAGGAACCTGGAGGGGCTTTCAAGGAGAGTGGTTTCTGGGCATGACGTGCAAACCCAAGGAATAGTCCCCGGAAAGCGGCAAGTGTTGGCTGATAGAATAAAGGTTCGCCTGTCTGATCCATGGGAGCCTTCGATTCACGATTGGGCGTGGAGAGCATGTCCACAAAGACATGAAGGGCCTTCATAAATTGCCCGTGATACGCGAAGGATTGGATCAGAGCGGTATACGTGATCTCGTCAGGTATCAGCTTGCTCGGCACAGGGATGCTCTCCACATCTAGCAGGTACTTGACTGCTGCCTCGATGTCGTTGTCGCCCACGTCGAGCTCCGGCTGCAGGTTGTGGCGCAAGACGCGGTATATCGTCGATGCGATGTCCATGTGCCCGTTGCGGGCGTAAGCCCATATACATGCGTTGATTCCATCCAGACCAGGCTCAAAGCCCTGCTCTCCCATTTTCTGCAGAGTCGACCGAACACCAGACAATTGCTTTGTTCGCGTATAATAGTATAGCAAAGACAGGTGGGTGATGCGATTTGGTGGTAGCCCCGAGGCTCTGAGCAGATTAGATGCATGGCGGATGGCACTGGGGTCAAGCGAGCGGCCGGCGATGTAAAGGAGGGTTGTATATGTAATGATATCGGGTTGCACCCGCCCAAAATCGGGATCTGCAGCTAGGATCCCGTCACCGCCTGTGTTCTCAGAGGGCTGCGGTGTGGTGGTCATGGTACTGAAAACTTCCACAGCAGCCTTGTAGTCTTCGAGACTGCACTTCCTCCACCGCTTTCCTGCACAATCTAGCAAAGCATTCCACTCCCATAGGTAAATGCGACCACCAGAGCGGTGTAGCGTCGTCAAAACAGCTGAGAGTCGTAAGAAAAGGGTTCGTGTTCGAGGTTTTGTGGAGGCGAGAAGGCGGGCAAGATGGTGGAGGTGACGCTGGGGTATCTTGGGAACTCCAGCGAGGTGATGGATATGATGAGGGAACATGACTGTCAATGTGTGGTATGCCTCCCATCCTTCTGTCACCGATGTCGCTTGTAATAAGTAGTCCAATAATTTTTGCCGTTTCTTCATTCGCTCGGGCGGTGTTTCTTCGAATGAGTCCATTGGGTCCCGATGAGAAGTGGGGTGGGGGTATGCGTGAAGTTGTTCGGGATTTTGTTGGCCACGAGGTGAACCGACTCCGGCGCGACTGTGGATGGTTTCGACATCTGGAGATCCGTCTAGCGGCGGCAGCGGAGCGCGGGGTATCACACCATCCTGCCCAAATGGTTTTACGACGCGTATCTGATGTGCAGCTGCGTTTGAATGATCTGCCAACGCAGTATTCCTGACTAGCTGAACCTCGTCTGCCTTGCGCTCCTTCGCAGTGCAGCTCTCCTCTCCTACAGCTCTTTCTTTCATCATGTGAACAGCATGGATGCGACGATGGACCTGGAAAGTGTAAGACGTTGCCTGCCGTCGAGCGAAAAGTTGTTGAACTTGACGAAGCCAACATGGTACTTGAGATAATGTAGGCGAAAATCTGAGGCTCGACGTGGGGCCTGCAAGCATGAATATCCAGTGCAGTCATCCTGTTGCAATGATGAATATTATGGCCCAGGAATACGTGACAAGTACATACCGCGACTGGCACTGAATGATGATGCTGAAAGAAACAGGCGAACCACCTGAGTATTCGAGTAACCAAGGGTTGTGCGACGTGCCAAAAACAGATTGCTTTATTTTTTCAAGGTCTAGCAAATTTTCACAACTTTACAACTTATTCACCGCCAGCACAAAACTCCCTGTCATGTATGCAGACGCATTGCATTGGTGGTACTAGAGCATAGCATGGATAGTCGTGAAAAGATGTAAAAAAACATAATGCCTCAGTAGTACGTTAAAAATGCAATCAATCCTTGGCCTTGAGCGTTCCCAAGAACGCGGCCTTTTCCTCGAAGGTTTGGAACGAGCCATGCTGAATTCGAAGCATTAGATGGTTCCTTTATAGGACAGCAAACTGTACTTACGCCGAACTTCGATGAAGTATCGATGAACTTGAGTTGCACCTTCTCGAGGTCCCGACGCGAGGTGTGCACCATCAGCGACTTACGGAGGGTGATGATACGCTTCTTGGTACCAGGGATCGAACCTTTGAGCATCAAGAAGTCGTTTTTCACGATACCGTAGTGAGGGAAGCCACCCATAGGCGTGATGGTCTTCGCTGTGATGTCAGACTCCGTGGAAGCATTGCCCGCATCAGTGCCAGAACCGATGCGGTAAATCTTCTTGTTGAGCTCCGTACGGTGGTGGTAGCCATCTGCAAGAATTGCTTGGTACCGAGACACAAGAAAAGAAAATGATGCGACTTACTTTGACCAGCACGAGCGACGGAGAACATGACTTTCGAAGGATGCCATGCACCGATACAAGCAACTTTGCGGAGACCTTTGTGAGTCTTGCGGGGAAGCTTCTTGGTACCCCAACGGTGGGTAACACCCTCGAAACCGTGACCCTTCGTGACGGCAATAACATCGATCACCTCGTCCTGCTCGAAAAGACTAGAAACCTCGACAGGCTTCTCAAACAGACCATGTGCGAACTCGACTTTGTCTGGAATAGAACCACCGTTAACCTGGATCTCCATCAGGTGTGCCTTCTTCTGGCTGAGACCGGTCTTGCGAATTTGAGTGTGGGCAAGGACACGGACGACAGTGCAGTATTTGCGAATACGCTCGAGCTCACGAGCAGTAGACTTGCCGCCATCCTCTGCATGCTTCTTGGCGTAGCGGGTGAAAGCCTTCTTCTTCGAGCGGTACCAGTTCTTGTAGAAGCGACGCTTAACCTCGTCTGAAAGATGGGATGCCCACACAGTTGTGAGAGTGCGGAGGCCACGGGGAGTCTCGACATATCCAACGACACCGACGACGATCAATGGAGGAGTCTCAATGATTGTAACTGCCTCCACAACCTCACGTTTGTGCATCTCTGTACTTTTGTTAGATCCAAGATCGCTCGTAAATAGACGATAATACGCACTGGAACCAGGACGGTCGAGGTCACGAACAACGTGGGTCATACCAGCCTTATAACCCATCGTGGCGGTCAGATGAACGGGCTTCTTGGGGTCATCCTACGGAAGATGCATTGTTAGACCAGTCCTTGACGAAGACACGACTATGCACCCACCCTGGGGAAGGACTTGACCTTACCGCGGTGGCGTGCGGCACGCTTACGGGGGAGGAAACCGAGGGAGCCATGGCGGGGGGCTTCGTACTGGATAGATTAGAATATATGAGCGTCTGACCCGACTGGTTCTCCTGGATAGAAAACGAACCTTACGGTGACTATTAGAGCAAAATTGTAGTGAGTTCGATCTGTTTTAGCGGTTGGTCTTGTAGCATACTCACCTCATTTTTGAAGATCTTGAAGGACGGTGTCGGGTACGAGCCTCGGCGTCGTGTAGAGTTACCCGCACAAGTTCACTGGAAGTTGCCGGATCTGTGGCTGATGAACTATATAGTTGCGCGTCCAGTTTTTCCATCCCTTTCTGGAAGTTCCCCTTTTTACTAATATCGTAGTACGCCTGGGTCGCCGTTACCAAATTTTATTTTCTACGAGATCAACGAGTCACTGGTAGTTCATTGCAACTCCCTGCTGGCAATCTGCAATGCACGCAAGAGTATCCGCGGTGATTATCAAGACGAAGATATCTCTCGCTACGAGGAGTGCCATGACCCAGGATGAATTCTCTGAAGGAATAACAAAGGATTCTAAATCAATGGGTTATTTGTTCTTACTATTTGATCATGATCATGATAATCCACTCTAACACTCTACGTGACTTGAGGTCGACATGTAGCAACGTTCAAAGCCTTTCAAAAAAAACAGCAGCGCGACTGGTAACGAGTCTACCACTCTACTTCAAGTTACCGTAAAACCATCGATATTATGTATATCATACATTCCGAGAAACTACTAGGTTGCCGAGCGCGCTGTACAAGTGAGTCGCAACGATGTGGATTCATAATTGTTGTTTTGAGTATATGATGACATATCGCTGCGACTTACCAAACTGTCATGATCATAGCATCATGCTTCCCGGATTCTCTAAAACCCTAGTGACTGCGCTCTATAAGTAAGTTGCAGCCCTATCTCATGAGTCTTACACTCCTAGAATCATTTTCACCGTCTATTAATACTGCACATCAATGATACATCCGACTCCACGGAGTCCCTCACATGGGGTTTTTGAGATCCCGGCTTTATACGCACACAGGCACTCGGTGGCTTAAGGTTGGATTGGCTTTCGTGCACAGATTACATGCACCACCCTCATGTATGTCCATACGTCCTCTGAGTCTGTCCCGTCGGCAAGATCCCTGGCACTTGCGCTCCTTGCGACTTAACGACGCATCACTCGAGGGCAGTGGCACTGTATGGTGCATCAAATTCCTGTGGTCTGTGGTGATATCTACGGTTCATTGTCATGGTGGGTCACCGACTCTCATTG
>LVVM01001121.1:5545-20248 GCA_001882365.1 Rhizopogon vesiculosus
TTTAAAGGGAAAAGGTGATTGGGAGCGGACATACATGGCTGAAGCCGAGGACTTGGAAGGTTGGCAACTTCTTTGTTTGTGCTTCATCCCAGCCAATTTTCTCCTCCCACAGAGATTGCGCATGTAGTTATTGACCTGCTCATTCAAGCCGCACAAAATCCATCAGCCAACACGTCTCCACGCACTCCAGCATCACCTTCCCCGCACCCATCCCCACGAAACCAGCAATTTCCATCTACTGGGACTCCACAACCGCCACCAATACCATACAAAGCGGATCAGCTGATCCGTCTCAAGATAATGATGCGGCAAAATGAGCACCCGCCGCGACCGCAGCAACCTCTCGGGAGTGCGGATCCGAGTGAGCTGTACAATGGAAATGATATTGCTATGCTGGGGAAGAATCAAGGGACCGTTAGATTTTTGTTTGGACCACCAGGAGTCGTTGGTCAAGGGGTGTAGAATGACAAGGAAACGGACCGTGTATTTCACTCTATTAATTTATTGAGTTAGACCGTGTCCGTGTGAGACTAAGTTGAATTTGGACTTGGTTTAGACCTTGCAAGTGTATGATCACATCGACTGTTTTCGGCTCATGAATTTAGAGCTTCAAAGCGACGGACGGAATATGGACCAGGCTGTGACGTTGCAAGATCTGGTGCCGTTCTCTAGCATACAGACGATGCTGATACTTGTTGGACTTGTGGCATCAGGAAAGGTACATGTGATTTTGAGTAGTATTAGTGTGGCATCGCTGACACCGTTATTCTTGTAGTCCACGTTTGCTCAGGCGCTCGAACGTCACTTTCCACAGTTCCGAAGATGCAATCAAGATGAGCTTGGGACGAGAAAAGATGTCGAGATTTTAGCTCGCCGCACGCTCCGCGAAGGCTTATCCCCTTGCATCGACAGGACCAATTTTGACGCATTGTAAGCCTGTTTCTATCACGTACACATGCAGTCATAGCATGGGAGAAGCTGACGCAAATGACGTCTGTAGACAGCGGTCTCATTGGATCAAAATCGCTCGCGAGTTTCCTGGGACTTCCATCAATGTTATTGTTTTCGATACCCCCTATCAAGTTCGTCGAAATTCATGTGAAATAACGGATCGTAGCTAATCGTATCGTTATTAATATTATGCACTGCATCTTGCTCTCAGGTCTGCTCTTCCCGTCTTCTACAACGTACGTGGACCTGTTCGTACACTATCTATAAGAGATTAATGATGATATTGCCGGATAGGAAGTTCACATCCAACCATCAAGGACCCTCAACAAGGGCAATCTATTCTGGCTAGGTTTGCGTCAGACTTCCAGTTCCCGCAACCCAATGAAGGGTATGGTCATATTATATACTTGACGCCTTCGGACCATCCTCGTCCCGAGTACACGCGGGAAGACATCAGTTTGATATTGCAACGGCTCCAAGCGTCTTCTCCAGATTTCAAAATAGCAAATACTCAGCCGCCCGCACAGGCTTTTTTCGCTTCAACAAGTTCAACTCCCGTCCTCACACGTGGTTCCGCGCACCGAGGTCGCTATGCCTATCGCGGTCGCAGGAATAATCCTTATTCGTCCAGTAGGCCTCAGTCCTATTCTAGGAGTGATAGCCGCGGAGGAACTAGTAGAGCTGTAAATTCAGAAGCCCGTTCGACGAGTCAGCACAAAGACTCTAGAGGACATGGAGCGGTCCCGGGAGTATAGTCAGGTACTGGTCCCATGGTGATCATATGAACCTTGGGTAGCTTACATTAGGTTCACGAATGTAAAATACTCAAAACTAGTCCAGGTTCCTTGGCAGAATGATTTGGTCTTGTCTAAAGAGAGACTAAATGACGAGACAAGAAATTTTGCACATGGCCAGACATAGCCCCGTCCGAAATTTGCAAGTAACAGGGTCTGAAGACCGTGCTTTCTGATGGACAAAACCCTGCATCTGCGAAATGATCGGCATCATGAATCTGATTTTTTGGCGGAGGTGTCCGTGTTTTCTGTGTTGTCCGTGTTTTCCGCAATTTCGATGCTCTTTCCTAGAATCTTTGCGCTCACCTGTAGTGACACATGAGATATGGAGATAAAGATCAAGATTTGTATCACTAACGTTCCGAATATGCATTGCGGCACGCTCGACGCCGTATTCATTGGATCGTTTATACTGCTTCAGAGCCTCTTCGAGCTGCCCAGCTTCACAAGGAGCGGAAGTTAATTTTAGGAACAATAAGCCATGTCATAATTTACTCACTAGCTTCCAAAACCGCTGCGAGATTGAAAGCAATCTCAGGGTCTTCCGGTGAGAGGGAAGCCGCAATACTGGAACACAATAGTCAATGCACGTATAAGGAAGCTGTATCAATTTACGTGCTGGAGATGATGCAAAGCAAGGTCAGGACGTGCGACTGGAGATATTATGTATGCGCTTGCGAGGTCTTTCGAATATTGATGTCGTCATCCACATTTAGAAAGCTCTTGATATGAGGCACGCACTAGTGTGAGCGTCGGCGCTAGCGGGTTGCAATGTTATTGACTCTTTCCAAGCGGTAATAGCGTTGTCGAAGTCCTCTATGAATAAATTACTCAGTACCCTGAGATTTGTGGAGACAAGTTGGACACACTGAGGTGATAGTGCGTAACGCCCAAGTTGAAGAGGGAGCTAGCATTACGCTTGATTTCAACGCTACGTTCATACAGTTCTTTAGCGCCTTGAATGTCACCCTCCTCTAGCTTCTGGGTACCCTGTTCGAGGCATTGCATGGCTTGCACCTCCGCGGGATCTGATGCTGTCGAATGCGGTGTAGTGGAAGTTGCCCATCCTTGGCAAAATACTATTTTAGCACGGCACTTGGAATTTAAAAGATCGGACTCACTTTTGAACGCATGATTCCATGATTCACCTGCGCATTTGCGACGGAACGCATAGCCGAGACGGGGTGTGGCGATAGCAGGTGCTGCGTGGCTTGCCGTGTGTAAAAGTATTGAACGGGGAGTCCGGCTCAATACGTTTGTCCTCAAGGGGAAGCTAGGCCTTGAGAGGGCGCGTGGACGCGTGGTTGCAAACGACATTTTCTAATTGTTCAGGTTGAAAGCGGTAAGTACGTTTGAAGGAGAAGAAGTTAACCGTAGGTTATCGTGCTTCAGGCAATAAGTTCTCACGGATCCGCGCCGTCCCAAAATTTCGTTGCAAGCCCGCTCGCTGCTCTCACTTGCCACAAAGCTCACTTTACATGTCTTCAACTGACCCTCAGCAGTCGGCCTCAGGCTCACAGGACCCAACATCTTATTTGCGTTCTGCCACGTTCACACGTGATGGTCCAGCGGTGTCTGTGGAGAATGCTGTAACAGCTAACGACTTACTACTGGGTGCATACGACCCAGCCAAATTACATCCACTGGCTCAACTTGGGGACCAATTAGACTATCTAGTACTAGATGATGATAAGATGAGCGAGCTGCCGGGGGCTGGGACTGCCATTCCCTCTCGAGGTTGGAGTGATGACTTGTGCTATGGAACTGGCACTATGTACCTCAGTGGTAGGTCTTCCTCTCTTTCGGTTCCTTAAACATGAATTTTGCACGAGTTTGTACGTCTACGACGCACGCCCTCTCATTTCACGCGTCATCTTCTCTCACCTTATCGTATTGCTGTCATCTCCAACTTCGGTCATTCTTATTGTTTTCGCCTGTCACATGCTCATTCATCTTTCCTCAAGGTCTGGCATTGGGTGGCGTTTGGGGTGTGAGTGAAGGCGCTCGAAGACCTTTAGCCGTATCAAATACCCGTCTACGGATCAACAGCGTCCTCAATTCTGTCACGCGAAGAGGGACATTTATTGGTAACTCGGCTGGTGTGCTTGGTGAGTTTGTCTTCTCTGTCGGGGATCATCTTATAACCCTGATATTTCATTATTCACAGCCCTCGTTTATAACGGAATCAACTCGTCTATTGACGGTTTTCGCGGAAAGCATGACACAGCTGGCAGCATGGCTGCGGGTGCATTAACAGGTGCTCTCTATAAATCGACAGGTACAGTTTGTTTCACCAGCCACTCGGTTTTGTTTACGTTTTCCTGAACAAAAAACTTTTCGTAACTAGCCGGAGTAAAACCCGCTCTTGCAGCAGCAACATTTGTATCGGGAATGGCTGGGATTTGGAGCTACGTGAAGAAGAGAGTATGATAGACCCCTGTAACATATACCTTGCTAATATTTGGTTACCGAGTGAGATTTCATCTTGGTTGAGCCGTTGGCGTAAGCGTCCCAATGGGATTTACAGAACGTTAGTAATCTAATATATAGCTGTTTAGACCACAATTCCGCGAGACCCAAAGAAGGCTTTGCTTCAGCTTGCCAAATATTAATGCCCCAAACAGATTTGGTACTCCATATCGGTCGCCTGCAGATCTGTCAGTGTCAAACTTTTTGGGTACCGTGACTTGAGATTCAGAATTCTGATATCTTTCAGTCTTCCTCTGACCCCGAGCTTCGCTCCCTGGAAATAAGTATAATATGATATGATCGCCTACACACGAAATGGATAAATGGCAAGCTCCTATGCTCTGGTACATCTTAATCCTCTTGTCGGCTCAGTGCGCGCCTCATCTCCCAGGCAACTCTTTCCTCGTGACATATGCCTGCTTGCCCCCTTGACTCTTACTGGTCCAGGCAATACTCATGGGAAAAGGTGTCAGCCAAGAATGGTTTGAGCTCTCCCTACTGCAAGTCTCTGAATTATCACGCTCACGATCTTGACCATGCGTCGCGCACGCGCCTCAGTGTCGACGGAGATGTTACAGTGAGTCTTTCTTTACTGTCTATCTTCACCCACGCTTTGAAAACTAGCTCACTCTCCGTCATCACAATTGTCAGCGTACACGCCAAATACCTCCAGCCACGCCTATCACACCCGTGAAGTGTATATCATCGTACGTGATATTTATTTATTTCAAGGTCTCTAGCTTGCTGAACAGAATGCACACGGTGCATAGCAGTTACAAGAAGCTCTTTCACGAGTTGCCCTGGGAAAGCCCTCAGGCTTCACCGAGGTCCGTCGCTAGCAGCGACCATTCAAACACGCAGTCGCCTCCCTCTGCCTGGAGTTTACCAATTCAGTCAGAGTCTTCTAGCCAGCAGGCTGCTGCTTGGAACCAGGCCTCTTCCACAGACTGTGCTAGTCCATCCATGTCCAATCAATATACTTCGAGTCAATCTCGGGTCCAACACTCGTCGTTTCTAAACGATGGTCAAACGAGGCAAGTTATTTGTTGTATGATGACCTTTCTCGGTCCAATGTTTTGGTAAACCAGGTCGTACCACCTCGATGTCGTGCAGCATCCTCAAAGAACGGCAGAGTTTGGTTCCGCTAGTCTCTCTCGTTTGCCACTAGCGCCACCAGTAGTCGTACAGCTCATTGTACGCGATCGCTTTGGGAATTCCATCATTCCGTAAGTCTTTGTCAACCCTTCATAGTTCGTGCACATTAAAAATATTTTTGGCAGTGAGATGGAGCTGCCGTTCTTGATCGCCCACTTGTCATTGTTCACAGATGATGGGTCACGGCCATTGGACATGGGTACATCACCAAGTGGAGAAGCACCTCCGCGCCGTCTGCTTTACGGAAACCTCGTGTCGTCACCTCAGAAATTGCGCGATCTTCAGGGCCGCCTTGGATTGTATTTTCTGTTTCCCGACGCAAGTATACGTTGGCGCGGCCGTTTTCAGCTAGGGATTTCGCTATTACGGATATCAGAGTACGTGGATGTGGGAACGAGGCGGGTGTCCGTCACTGATTTATGATTCCATTTTCGATGAGCAGGACTGATGCTTCTGGTACTATGAGTATTGCATCTCAGGGTACAGTCCTGGCACAGGCTCGCACGCGACCATTTGATGTCTTTGCTCATCAAAATTACGTCGCACCGCGTAAGGGTTCGGGTTTATTTTCGATCCCTCTTGCTGACCTCCTCTTTCCCGAATAGCCGTTACACGCTTGACGCAGAGCTTCTTGAGACAGGGCGCGCGAATCCATGCCTTCACGCCGAACGGCCCTTAGTAGACCTTAGATTGTGCGCTCGGGCGTTCTGACGCATTCTGGCACCCTCGCATTTTTCGCTTTCTTTTCTCCTGTACACCAGTCTGTGCACTCATTCGACCTTTCCGCACTGACTCATCGGTTCTTGATTTCTCTGTCGCCACATGCTTTTCGCTTTTCCAGTGCACATATCCATCTAGCTATAATTTTGAAGAGATGGAATTCAATTAGAGTTCATGCTACGTCGCTGAAAACCTGACCTTGAGGTAATAATTGAGTAGAAGAAGCGTCTGAATCAAAATTGAGGCACAATTGACAGCCTGAGTATCCTCGTCGATCGGATGCGATCAGCTTGTCAAGTAATGATCACTGATAGCGTTCGGCTGAGCCTATTTCACCTAATGCGTGGAGAACAAGGCAGGAACCGACGTAGAAGGGGGCTTGACTATATTATGAAGTCCTTCACCGCCTGCAGGGATTCATATCCGTTGTGCAGGGACACTTTAAGCGCCTTGTTCGCTTGTGCTGAGGCTTAGCCGCTTGTGCTGAGTGAGACCCCACCGATGCGGGGAAGTCATTGCGTGATCAGTGAGGGCTCAAAACGTTTTGGCTCAACTACAACTGCGGCCGTAGCTGTCGCAGCTGCACAGGTGCGCAGCTTGACCACGCACGGGCATGGTGCTGATATTTACAATTTTACACTGCCTTTTGCTTGCCAGGATGCTTATGTAGCACTGCCGCCTGCCTCATGGGAGGCAAGCGTGAGAAAAGTTTCACTCCGATAAGTGAGCACACAACGAGTCTCGACAACCCTCACTTCTCAACCTCTTCATTCACCAATGGCCAACAAAGATTACTACGGTGGCAATCAGCAATACTACCCGCCACAAGGTTGGTCATCTTTTGGTGAAAACATTGAGTTTTGTTCTCTGACGCGACTACAGGTCCACCGCCAGGACAGGGGGGTTACTACCCTCAACAGCCCCAACAATCATACGGAGGCCAACCTTATGGTCAACCATACGGTGGACCAGGGTACCAACCTCAACCACCACCGCAAACAGTTTATGTGTCAGTATCTTAGTCGTCTTAAACATACTTCAGGCACGAGGCTAAAAAATTTTACAGTCAACGACCCAATCAATCCAGTGGTGGCGGTGGAGCTACTGGTTGCCTGGCTTGCCTTGCTGGTGCATGTCTTTGCTGCTGTGCTGAGGGTGAGTGACTTCTTATCATTCGAAGATCAACGGCGTTCTGACAATTCACTACAACAGAGGCACTTTGCGATTGTCTATTGTAGGATGTGAGAGATGCATTGGAGAGTCGCCATGCGCTGACACGGTACAATGTCAACTGCTTAAGTTTACATTGTATTTGTCTGTCGCACCCCTTGTTACGGCGTTGTACACGAACCTTCCTTTCTACTTAGTCTGATTTTCTTATTCCTCGGACTGCGATACAGTACTTGATGACAGTATCCACGGCTTGAACTGAGTGTTTGCCTGCTATCTTGTAAATTATTCGTCAAAGATATCATACACTTCTGGAAGCAATCTGCAAGCGAACACACGAGACACGACTGTAAGCTGAGCTCGGAACGTTCTGCAACTGGCCTCCGGTTCATTCCGTGACTGATATTTGTTATGCGTGACACTGCGACCGTCACTCGTTCTTCCGCTCCTCGAAAATCTTAGGACTCTAACCAAAATGTTGTCGAGGCTGCCCGCGGCCGCGCTCAAGAGCCAGTCTGTACTGGGTGCATCTCGCTCCACTGCCAGCGCTTTCAGGACGCGTGCTACGTCGGTGAGTCTTCCTTGAAACTAACCCGAAGTTGGCCTGCTCAACCTCCGACAGCAGGTCCGATTTGCTTCCTCTAGCTCAGCTACCCTTGAGGTTCGTTTTCACTGGGTCTTGAAGCAAGTCCACTAATTTTTACTGCGTGGACTGCAGTCATTGCTCACGTCTCGCGCGTCGCTCATTTCCGTTACCCTTTTCTCTGCTGGCTCGATAGCATGGTATACCCATCTATACGGCTCCCTCCCCTTCGTTGGTGAGGTCCACGCAAACTCACTAGCCGACGACGGTCTCCATCCCACTGCATATCCTTGGCCCCACAAAGGGTTGTTCGACACCTTTGACCATGCTAGGTATGTCCGCGTTAACTGCCATGCAATCTCTTCCATGACCTCGGCACACCAGCATCCGTCGCGGGTTCCAGGTCTACCGTGAGGTTTGTGCCGCGTGTCACTCACTCGACCGCATTGCCTGGCGCAACCTGGTTGGCGTGTCTCATACTGCCGACGAGGCGCGTGCACTTGCTGAGGACGTCGAGTACACGGACGGCCCAGATGATAAAGGCGAAATGTTCCAGCGCCCCGGAAAACTTTCAGACTACCTCCCTCCTCCATACGCTAATGAAGAGGCTGCCCGGGCCGGCAACGGGGGTGCCCTTCCTCCTGATCTCAGTCTGATCATCAAGGCCCGTCATGGTGGTGCTGTAAGTTGTTTGTTCTGTTATTGAAGATATGCTGTTGACTCATGCATCACTACCGTCAACCAGGACTACGTGTTCTCTCTGCTGACTGGTTATATGGACCCCCCTGCTGGTGTTGAAATTCGTGAGGATATGAGCTACAACCCTTACTTCCCTGGTGGCGCTATCTCCATGGCGCGTGTCCTTTGGGACAATCTTGTTGAGTACGAAGATGGTACGTCCCTCTTCCGTAAGCCGGATTAACTTGTATTCTAATGCTCGTTATATAGGCACCCCCGCCACGAGTTCTCAGATGGCCAAGGATATCGTGACCTTCTTGAATTGGGCAGCTGAGCCTGAGCACGACGAGCGGAAGAAGATGGGTATTAAGGCTGTGATTCTCTTCTCAGCGCTGTTCGCTATCTCCATCCAAGTGAAGCGGTTCAAGTGGACCGTGCTTAAGAACAGGAAAATCTGTAGGTTTTCTGCGTCGTTGATACTGTTGGCGGAGGCTGATGTCGGGTTCCGCAGTTTATAACCCGCCCAAGGATTTGAAACATTAGAGAGTTGGTGTAGATAGGGCGGATCGAGCGTCCCATAGACTCATATGGCCATGAGATGCTGCAAGCTGTGTTGCATCTTCTAATGAGACTGATTTCCATTCGCTTGTGTGACCTTGATGAACACTCTGCTGTACATGTAAGACTTGAAAATTTTAGAGCTTGCAAGCTGCAACACCATCCGTGGGAAAATCAGGACAGCCCAGATTAAGAATTTGTTCCCCTACATAGGCCTCTTTTGCTGAGGCTTCCGTTTTACCTTCTATTCCACACTTCTGACGACCATCAGCTCACTGCATACCATCATCCCAATCACCGAGCATTAATTACACTAAAAGTCTAGCACTAAATCCACCATGTCATCCGAGTCGTGGCCTCCACAACTCAAGTAAGCGCTCATCACATTTTTCTTCCACAGTAAGTCGTCGAGCTGAGCATGGTTGCTCAGGGAATGGGTCGCACGATGTCTCGGGCAGATGACAGATGCTAATAGGGCAGAGGCCCAGACTGAGCTGAGACAGGCAATTGCTAATGCTTTCGCTGAGAAGACTCTATGGACTACAGATTGGGCCGGCGTGCAACTACAAAGGTGCGGTCTGAGTTCTTCACAAGCTGCGTTGCAGATTTCAGTGACTTGTGACACAGTCTGGTGCCCAAAGCTCCGCCCACCCTCAATACCCTCAAACGCAAAATGTCAGCGTTAATTTCCCTCTTAGGCTGCAACGGCCCGCTGACGCTATACAGGAATGACACCCCGCAATTGAGCAAGAAAGCAAAGAAAGCCGCAGCGCAGAAGCATGCCAACGCTAATATTGACTTCGGCGATCAGGCGGCTATGAATCGCCGAGCTGAGCGTTTCCAGCGGGAACATGAACTAGAGCGACAGAAGAGCATGCGCGGTCAGGGCTCTCTCCAGGCAAATAATCAGAATACTCACCTCTTCAACCGGATATCGCGTTCCGACTCTCCGAGTGTGTTTGGTACTAACCCTGATGACCCTGAGGCGGATCCGGTTCGTCTACTTATTGCGCCATGCGCTTCGTGTGGATGTTTATGCTCTGCTTAGAACGTACTGGACTGGGATAAGTATACAATCGTGGGGACGAACCAAGAATTGTTCAAGGATTATCTGCGCCTTACCTCGGTATGAGATCGCTCATGCCATTCCATTTCCTCTCTGACTGTCCTTCAGGAACCAAAACCAGAGACAATCCGCCCATACCCTGTTCTTCAACAGACTCTCATTGAACTTAAGAAACGTTGGCGGGAAAAGGTGTCATATAACTGGATTTGTAATCAGTTCAAGAGTCTGCGGCAGGATCTCACCGTGCGTCCTTCATCGCTTGCATATTTCACGTTGACACGCGCCCTTCTTGTTAGGTGCAACGAATAAAAAACGAGTTCACAGCGCAAGTGTATGAGATCCACGCACGCATGGCACTCGAAAGCGTAGGTATTATTCTTTTTTTTGTTCAACTTGGAGCTGATTGTTGTCGCAGTCTGACATGGTAGAATATAACCAATGCCAAGCAACATTAAAGAATTTATACGATCTCGGCATACCAGGAAAACACGAGGAATTCACCGCCTACCGCATCCTCATGCTCTTGCATGGACGGAATAAAAGCGGTGTGCCCCTTCTTCCTATCTCTTCAGTTCAGAATAAGACTCATACTTGTATGCTCGTTTCACTGCGTAGAGCTTAATCTCTACGTAGGTACGCTGACACCACGACAGAAACGGGATTCTGCGGTGCAACATGCACTTCGGGTCCAGCGCGCTCTCTCCATGGGCAACTATCATGCCTTGTTCGAAATGTACTGGAATGCGCCAAATATGGGGGCATATATTATGGACCATTTCATTGATCGGGAGAGGATCAGGGCACTGATGACTATGACAAAGGCGTAAGTGTTCCCCTGTCTCCGATTAAGACCTTATCTTACCTATCTCGATCCACAGATACCGCACGCTTGCATTGCCCTTCATTCAGAACGAGCTCGGCTTTGAGACAACGACAGAAGCACGCGAATTTCTCGCCACGCATAGTTTGACCTTTTTCACCAACCCGAACGCCCCCGATCGGGAGAAGACGGTCGATTGTAAATCTGCAGCACCACAGTTGGCACAGATTTATGAGGAGAAATACCGGAAGGTTGGGATCAAGGGTGCCATATAGTTCGTCCAGTGCGAGCTGGCCCGCCCTATCCCTTTCCTCCCAAACCACGCCTCTAACATCTTCATTGCCGTTCATATCCCTCTCCCGCGTCGCTGCCAGGCAGACCTGTCCCTCATCTCCATCTCATTCATTTGTCATCTTCATCTTTTCCAAACGATCATACCATAGAAGGAGGAGAGATAAGTTATATATCGCAGCGGCTACTTAGCTCCCCAGCCTTTCCCCCTGGTCTTTTGCATGATCCGGCCCAACCAGTCTGTAAGCCTCGACAGGTTTCCGCGTCAAGAGAATCCATTCACCATCAAGAACACAACACGGTACAGAGTCTCATTCTCATGCTGTCTTGGCGTCCTGTGGCTGTAGTTCCTAGAAGAGAGATGCAGGATGGATTTTCAGCTGATTCCAGTCTTCCAGCAATGCACTGCCAAACTAATGGTCATTCAAGGATGAGAACTCGGAGTTTTTGTACTTGGGGTATGGGAGGAAGGGGTGGGGGTGTCTGTATGTTATGTATCATCTCACAAGGTTAAGTTAATGTCATGAACTTTTGTGATTTTTTTTTCGTCGTGCGCAGGGCCACCAGAGCAAAATTCCCGGTGTAAATTTGGTTGCGATGACTAAATCCCACTCGTAACATCAGGACAACGGTGAATCATAAATACAAGTCGGATATGGTGTAACGGTTAACATTGCTGTCTTTCACACAGCGGCCCCGGGTTCGACTCCCGGTATCCGAATAACTTTTTTCGTTGCCTTGCTCTTGAAATTGAACGTTTCGAACGCCTCTAATGTCTACTGAAAGCTTAGCCGGCCTGCAATTAGAAATGTCTTAGTAAATTGTAAATGAGACTCCTTGGAAATGCGAATTGGTCTTACGAATGACTCAGAGAGCCATGAAAAGAAGTTAAAGAACCTCGAAGACATCCAGGGATGGATAGGTACGTACCGGCGAAATGAGGTTTCGACATTGCACATAATTACACCAGGGGGAAGCATGTATCTGTGAGCTGCTGTATAGTTTTGTGATATCGTGTTTTATATATCATAACAGCTTGCAACCGTTCTTGCAGCATGTAATATAGTACAACGGCCTCAGGCTGAGGTTCAAACGCGATGACTGGTTTGCCGCGTGACAAGATAGACTACAGAGCCTCATGTAGGAGAAAGCAAGGCATGGTGGGCTGCGTCGTCCAGTGCAGGAATGGAACGGTGTGCATGTTTGAGGTTAAAGCACTGGTCAGCGTGCAGAGAACAGAGCAAAGAAAAGGACAAAGTGCATTTAACAGACTCGGACAGATTGGTTATATCACAGACTGACGCCTGTAGACAGTGAGTTTAGAAGGTCTGTATTACGATGCAGTCAAATCGATCAGCATCGAAGTGTTGTGTTTAGTCGCGCATTGACATTGTCTCGCATTTTAGGGTTTATGATAAGTAACTGGAAGGGTAATGGAACTCCCTGAAACTTCTCCCTTTGTCCGTTGGCATTCTGGGAGCGGGAAATTCAGGGTCAGATCGCTGGCAGCTAGAGTGCAACAGCCGATGGAACCACATAATTCCTTACCCTTGCACTACAATAGAGTACTGTGCAGCCGCAAAGATTGTGATGTGAAAAGTACATTCACGGTTGAGAGTGTACCTCAAGGAGTTAGTCTCGCATGCGCGCCGGAATGAACCGCCTCAACACGACCTCGCGCACTGAATAATGCGCAAAGCACGCAGGTGACGAGAGGACTTTAGAAGGTACCCGCGACTCTGCAGGAATGGTGATATACGACAAGACCAGCGTCTGCCAAGCAATTCAGCACTGATGGGAAAGAAGAAGAGGAGTGGCTACCTTTTGAACTTGAGAATTAACCCGGTTTATTGTGCTCAGCCATGACCATGTGAATGGCTCTGCGTTTTGTAGTTTGAATGGTGAATTGGCCTGATCTTGGGGGTCTTCGTAAACAGGGATAACGACGATTGCGAATCTGAATAGAGATGTTAGCGGTCCTGAGACAACTTGGGATGGAATGGACGATGGAAACTGAGGTGAATACTACACGTACTCGGCATGCTGGAATACGGGGCCACGTTTATATAACAGATAATCGACGCAGAATTTGACGCCACTTTTGACAACCCAGCCGAGCGAACGATAGTGGTGATAAGCGATATAAGACACGAGGAAGGGGTTATCAAAACGCGGAGGTGGTAGGGCAAGTTGTGGAGCCAAGGATGATGTATGCGCATTTTGGAACGCATTCCAAATTTCAGCGAGGGTAAGAGGCTCATTCTGCGGTAACAAAAGATGAGATGAACTAGGAGGAGAGGATAAGGGGGCATACAGTTTCAGGATGCAAGACTGTTAAGCAGTCAAGTGCCCAGACGAGAAAGAATGCCTCTTGGAGCGAGAGTTGGAGATGTTCAAGGTCCTGTATGGGCTCAATTTCCTCCTGTAGCTCATCCGGTGTGTCGGGGGGCGACTCTTCCGAAGGCACAGATATGGATGTTGGTTTCCACGTTGCAGCAGATGGTATAATCCTTGTGCCATCCGGCGCAATACCAGGCGCGATGACGCGACCTTCTTCCTTAAATGCAACCTCTGCTTCCGCTGCTGCGGCTGCCATCGCCTTTGCACGATCTAGCTTGAACTGCTTGCGTTCTGCACGGCGTTTTGCGGTTATCTCTTCAGATGTGAGTCCTGTGCGGCAAGAGTTCTGTAAGATGTCCAAAAAGAAAACGAGAAGGACGCACCCTTCCCTTTCATCTTTCTAGCATTTATTTGCCTCGCCAACCAACTCGGTTCACTCCTTGACAGGTCACCTTTTCCAAAGAATCCGCGCTGCCATAAAATGGTGGCATCACCAGAATTTGCGACCCAAGCTGAGCGAGTGATAGGGTCGAGTAGCGCTGTGCAGTGTGGATTGAGTGGGCGCGTTAGGGAGAGACCAAGAAAAGTGTATGTTGGCTCCGGAAAGATGATCGGAAGAGGATGAGCGTATGTTCTAGCAGTTTCTGCATGTCGCGCAGAGGGTTTGGAGGACGCTTTGGAACGGGAAGTCGGGTTGACCAGCGACATCGATGAAATCACGTTTGACGCAGGTTTTTGGGAGATTAGATGACTTCACGCAACTGACCCCAGGTTAGGGTTAAGGTCTGCACTCTAGCACCGCACTAGCTATAGCTCGGAATTTGCCCAAGGGATTACACCAGACACAGGCGTCAGTGTTATATTGACGCAACAATTTGCTGCAATTGCAGCATATGGAATGATGCAACAGTATTGTGGTGCATCACTCGTGCATTACTAGTGCATCACTCATGCATTATGGGTAAGTTCATGTTAATTAATTGTTTTCGCCGTGATTTCCCGAATCCCGAAGGGGACCAATCACTCAGTTGGGCATCACGGACCCCGTTGCGCAGGTCCCTCCCCTCCCGCTCCAGGGGTCTATGTCGGGCACCCTACCGCGCCATTC
>LVVM01001122.1:0-17093 GCA_001882365.1 Rhizopogon vesiculosus
GCCCCATTGACATTCCCATGTGCTGAATCTGACAATGCATGTGGTGTTGTTGACTGCCGTTCGATCGACGATCGCCTGGTTTCTATGCTCTATAACCCTGCCTATCTAGAGGAATTCACCCTTGCCGACCATTTTCTGTCCCACTCTGTCCACTCTGTCCTGTCGACCCTCTCGTCTATCGAGCACTTTCCCCGACTCACATCTCTACATATCACTGTCGAATCCTCGAGTCGCAATCATTCCTTAGAGCGATACCCTCTCTGACGATATTAAAGATTCTTCCCTGGTCTGACAACATCACACCGGACCACCCGTTACAAGCCCTGTCTTTCTTTCAGTCCTACGATGGCTTCCCTCATCACTCCTCTTGAGTAGGCCCACTCAACACCATGCAGGTACGTCGATTTGCAACACAGACTCTACCCTCACGAAACCGGAACTCTTGCTAGGGCCTTCTCAGCGCGTTTGCAGCAGGTCATGCCCCACTTCCGCTCATGCTAGAGACACTTCAGCTATCTTATAATCTGCGATGGGCGAGTATCGTACAGCACTTCGAAGGAATCGAGCGAGTGGAAATCATCTGTTTCTTGCACTATCTATATATCCGAGTCTACGCGAGGTTGAGATGGGACAACGTCGTTGGTTGAGAGATGGTGCACACTGGTCGCACCAGGAGATTTGCGAGGATATGGCACTGATGTGTACGCGATGTAGATCTATGTGGCATAGATCCACATCGCGTATACATCAGTGCCACATATTTTGCATGCTTCAAGAAAGCAGAAATCCTCGTTGGCAATGTATAACTAAGGGTCCACTGCCCATGTATCTCATGCCGATGATGCCTTGCAGAGCCTACGGACCTGCCACTTCAATATAACCGTTTACTCTGCCGCACAAATTGAGACGATTATGAATTACAAACAACCTCAACAAACCAGTTATGAACCCGCCTCACTAACTTCCTGTGGGGTATGATACGTTGCGACAAAATGGAGAGTCATGCTGGTTGAGTCACAATTGACCCCTGTTAGCCGCCACTCTGAAGTAACAGAAGTTTGAATTTATCGGCAACACCCGACCCTGGTTGACTGTCAATCACGCACCTCGAAATTTAGGGTATTCCAGTCGCTCAAAATCAACCTCTTACCCCAGTCTCCTCCAATACTCCAACAACAGACTCGATCTCGTTTCAGGAGGACTAATACTACTCTTAAATCTGAGCCCATTGGTGCTCGACTCTTGAGCTTCTATTCAGATCCAGGTGTTTGCTCAAAACTCTCCTGGCGAGACCAGTGTACGCCCTCTCTCGACCAACGGTATTGACATATCTCAACCTGAACTTGTATAGTAGGTATCAATTGTCGCTGGTGGTCTGTCGGTACTCCTGCTCGCGAGTCCGAGAAATAACCATATCTGTATCTAGTCAACTGCTACACATGGTTACGGATCACCTCCCGTAGGGTGTCGGACTCTCCTCTATTCTCCCCACTTTCGCTAGCTGACTTCCAATACCGATAGTATCTTGCAGAAGATCTTCCCCAAGAAGCCTGAGCTCGCTTGGACCTCTGCGGTGGTGGCGCTGCGCAGGAGGAATACCAAAAACAGTCTCCTCCTGCACCTGCACCTCCAAGCCATCTCCATCAGCAGAGTCAAAACTATCGTCAAATCCATCTCCCTCGCCATCCATTGCCCGCGCGAATGGATGCACCGCCCCGCCTTCGTCGCCAAAGCCCTCTCCAATCGAGTCACTGGAGTGGTTTGAATTTGATGAGCCGAATGAATCGTCTGGGTCTGGATTGCGCGCGGAGGCCATGAGGAATGCAGTCGACGGCTGCCCTGGGTGTGTGGGCTCGTCGCCGAGAGAATCTGAATCTGAGTCAGAGTCCGGGCGAGGACCACCTGGTTGTATTGTGCTGGGCTCTTCTTGTTGGAAGTGGAAAGAGTCGGGGTGTTGATCGGGGGTATAGAGGGCTTGTGATTGGGAGGGAGGGGCAAGCCGTGCTGTATCGAAACTTTGGTGAGATGCAACAGAATGCGATCTCGACACCGATTCAGGTGCGCTGAGTCCCGCCCTGTGCATCATGCTTGCCAAACTAGAACTTGGGTCGTTGGTGTCATACGCGGAAGGATAGGCATGGCGGGTATATCGTGTTATGGATGGTGGAGTGGGGATCGTAGACATGGTATCTTCTGTGCCTTCTGGAATGGAGAACCCAAATTTCTTGAAGCCCCCAAACCGGTCTATAGTAGCACTACTTCGGACAGAACTATGCCCAGATTGAACATCTCCAAGAAGGTCACGACGGATACGCTCTGCAGCTTCCTTCCCAGGTGTTCTTCCCAGTGCAGGGAGCATGTCCTTGCCTGGTGTCCGACCAAGTGGTGGTATCAGTCCTAGCCCAACGCTAGACCTTGGGGCGCGTGCAAATGCCACCGTCCGCGGTGGTGAAAGACCACGCATGAGTTCTGCAGAATCATCGAAGGAGTCATTGAACTGATCAAAATCCCCCGGTGTTGCGGTTGATTGATTAGGGTAAGACCGCATATCTAGCGCAGACGACGAGTCCGAGGTGAATGACATCGGGGGGTATGGCTTGCGCGGAGAGCGCTCGTATGGTTGCCTCCTAGGTGGTAGTGGAGGGTCCGGAAGGTTGTGTGGGGGAAGATAGGTGGTATCTGGGGGCGCTAAGACCTTGCTTCCCTCTTCGAGGGTAAAGTTTTGGAGCTCGCGATCAAGACGAACTAGTGGAGATTCTAGTGATGCACTCCAGGAAGGCTGATCATCAGTAGTAAGATCGTGAGGAAACCCGGCACGAGCTGGGGTAGATGACACTGCGTTCGATGGCATGAAAGAGGATTCAGACGCAGTGGAGTTCGGATCGCAGGTACGACTGTGAGGATGAGAAGGCGTTGTGTCATCTTCGTTGTCGAACTGAGAGGTTGCCTCGTCATCGGGCTGGATAGAGGAAGTTTCAGCCTGGGATATTGTTTCTGACTGCTGTTCGTGCAAAGAGGAGTAGTCCTCATACGTAGGGATATGTACTTGCGCAGCTTTCTCGTAAAATGATGTCCAAAACTGATACAACAAGGTAGGTTTCATCAATGACCAGGTGAAATCAAAGTTACCTTTGCAGCTTCCCGAACGGGTTCCGTGCTCACAGCGTACCGCTTCACAGCTGGTAGCAGCTTTGTGGTCATGACATTCTGAATCTTTGAGAAGTTCGCGTCGATGTTCTACTGGCTTCATGAGCGTTTCATCGGTAGGACGTAGAGTTAGGACAACCTGAAGTTTAATAGATATCAACTGTTCAATCTGATCAATCTGGTCATTGACAGATGCATTGGCATCAAGACCGGGAATGGCGATGGATGCGGGATCAACACTGGCTTGCCAGCGAGGAGGATTGGGGGTTATGCTCATCGTCGCGGCTATCAAACGCGTCTTGTCACGTGTGACATACGTGCTTTATGTCACGCTTGGTCTACTTCAACGTTCAACGTCGTGGATGCGTCAACCTTAGCAAGTTGCTTGCAAGTGGCGGCACTGGAGCTGATGCGAACTGCATTTATATTCGAATTACTATCGTGGTGGTCATCTAAATAGTAAATAAGTACTGCATAGATGGACGTCGTGATCAACACGGCTAGTAACGTAAGTATGTGTCCGAATGATAAGTCCAATTAATTATTAGACAGGGTATGCAAATAGTCTCTGGATGCGTAAGCAGCCCTTAAAATACTCCAAGTCGTACACGTTCTCCTGTTTAGAGTGCAACACCACACTGTGACTGAAGGCATCATCCGTCAGTGACACGACACCCTAAAACATGGCATAGTGCTTACTGGACTCTCCGGGAACTCAAGACCTGAGCTAGCATTGGATAGTCTGTTACCCTTGGTATTATCCATTAAGTCGGCAGACAGGTAAGCTTTTCCCTTGCCCTGGTCCCTGAACTCGAACGGATCAGAATATGCATACGGAATGGGGACAGTCTCGTGGCTTTCGCTGCTCCTAGAGTCATCGCTAAACCCTTCCTGGGACGTTTCGCGCAAGAATGGGTTCACGATGAAGAAAGAATCAATGGACGGCGTGGTCATTTTGGTGTTCTCGCTGGAGCTGTCACTGGACTCATTGACGACGTATCTATCCTCTGTAAATGGATTGAGACTCTGAGTTGCTTTCGTAGTTGGCGCATCTACGGAGCTTGCACTGGCAGCAGCTACAGCAGCTATCCAAGACGTTTGTTGCTCTTCCACTGCGCGCGTTGGAGCTAGTGCCACGGCTTCCGATGAAACTGACACAGTATTCCTGTGTGATGCACGAACGGTCTCGAAATCAGGATAGTTAACCGTTCGGGTGACATCGATGAAGGGGTTTGTAGGAATAGAGCTGGGAGGAGCAGGGAATGACGAAGGACTTGGTCCGGGGCTCTCTAAGTCATCATCATCGTCCACAGGAGTGAGGGACATTGGGGCAAGCGTGGTAGGGGCGGTGTGATACGAGTGGAGATCCGTGCTCGACTCAGACCCGATCGCGATACCTACGCCAACGCTCATGCTAGACTCCAAATCGTTCGATGAATAAACACTTTGCGCACTCGCGAGATATCTCTCCGTGGCTTCCGATCCATCATCTGAGGAAGCGTATCCGTCGTTTGACGCCCCGTCACGGACATTCTCGTAGAACACTGGATCAGATGTATTGCGGATATGAGAATGCGAGGAACCAGGGGCAGCTGTTGGACGCGGGAAGGCAAAGGCCGACGAGATGAAGGAACCCGAGGCGCGATGCATGTCATCCTGGCCCTCAGTCGTGCCTTGCCCCCCAACGTAGTTGTACGTAGGACGGTAAGGGTGAGTCTCGCGCATTGTCTCTATTGCCTCGGGCGAAAGAGGTGCGGTGAGGTCCCTATAATGAAGCTGCTGTTGGTCGCGTGAACGGCGCCTGCGGCGGATGAAGTAACATGCTGCAATACCGAGAACCAGAAGCACCAGGATCCCGCCTACAACTCCTCCAATGATGGCATCTTCATTTGAACTTTATCCCAGCTCGGTTATATGCAGATGGAGATGGGTGAAATAGCGTACCTGGCTTCCGAATTGGGTACTGAAGTCTGGACAACAACAATCGACGAAGTAAATGTCCCCACGGAGGTAACTGAGCCGGACACCACTGAACTAACATAGGTGCTTTCCGATGTAAATGTGGTATAGGACAAGGACTTCCCACTTGAGGTAGTCGTTGGTGTCGACGTGGAGCCTTCCACTGGCAGATTCATGGGAGTCCCAGTATTTCTTAGGATCAGATAGTAAGGTCAACTGGCTCCAGTATTGCTGGGAAGACTTACTGCGGCGAAGCAACTCCATTATGGATCGACGTGTTGTCTTGTGCCACAGATGTTGTTGTACCAAATGTTCCCATTGACGAGACGGCGGTCGGCGTGGTCCCTTGTGCAGTAGAAGGAGTGCCTGTAGGATCATTAGAGGGCTGCACGACTAGCACCGTAGTCGATCCTCTGAAGGAGCCTGTAACCAACGTGACAGTCGGACTTGGACTATCCGCAGGGTTTCCGCTGGGAGATTGCGGTGAATGGGAATTTTCACCCGGAACTGTCGTTAGAGAGCCTCTGGTGAGCGTCGTCGATGACGTTGTAATTGGTGACTTAGTGGAATCAGTAGGTCCAGATGCAGGAGAATTGAGCGTGGTGACAGTGTAGGTGTGAGCGTTGTCAGTTTGCGTGGTAGGTGGTGAATGATCCGTACTAGAAGTCGAGGGCGACGGGGCTTCCACAGGTGAAGTTTGCGGATCACCAATGAATGGCGACGATGTGGTAGCGGGAGACTTGTCGGGATTATGAGTTGTATCTGGTGAGAGCCTACTCGACGACACAGATGTAATGGATCCGTCCTGAGGGGAAGGCGTTAACGTAGCTGCACTTGTGGTAGTTTGAAGATCACTGGGCTCGGAAGACGTAGAAGTCGAAGTAATTGAATCAGTAGGGAGCGAAGAAATGGAAGTGGTAGCCGGTGTTTTGGCAGGACTGTGAGTTTTATTTGGGGAGAGTATGCCCGACAACACAGATGGAATAAATCCCTCCTGAGAGGAAGAAGTCGACGTGGGCACGCTTGTGGTAGTTTGACGAGCGTTGGGTTCGGAAGACGTAGATGTAGCTGTATCGGTAGGGATCGAGGGACTAGAAGTGGTGTCTGACGACTTGGCGGGATTATAAGTTGTATTCGGCGAGAGTATGCTCGACAAAAGAGATAGAACATCCTGAGAGGAAGAAGTTGTGGACGTGGGTGCACTTGTGGTAGTTTGAGGAGGACCATTGGGCTTGGAAGAATTAGAAGTAGAAGTGGCTGAATCATTAGGGGTTGAGGAATCAGGAGAAGTTGGCGAAGTTGTCGGCGAGGGCGACTGACTGGGTGTCTGTTGGACCGGTAAATCAGTGGACAGAACTGATGTTACTGACGGATTTGCGGGTGACTGTGAAGATACCGAAGTCGGTAGTCCAGGTACAGAGCCCTTACTATTGCTGGGGGGTGACGGACTAACCCCTGACGGAGGATTCAGACTAGGACCAATGTCTGAAATCGTAGGACTGTTTTGAGGTGTCCCACCTGTGCCTCCGGTTGGCGACGGGATGCTAGTTCCACTGTCTGACAATGAGCTTTTCGTCTGCCCCTCATTACCAACGCTCATCGATAAGAGTGAAGAAGGGGAGGGTAATTTCGGCTCGCCCGTACTGGTACCTGATCCATTATAAGTAGTTGACGTGCCATCTGAATGAAACCTTGTGATGACGCCCAATTCGTGAGAACTTCAGCTAAAGGCTATGAAGGCGTAAACATAGAGAACGCACGATGATGGAGCATCAAAGGGGGACGATAATGTTTCACTTATTGAGGTACTGGGAACTTGTCCGGGCGTTTGGAGTGATGGAAGAGTGTTTTGTGACGTCGGCACGGATGATGGACTTGATGATGTTGGTGCTTGTGGGGTCTGTTGGTATGTGTTTTGTGTGTCACTCGAAGCGTGGCTGGAGGATGAAGTTGTGGTTGTCGGGTCATATGGTCCTGTAGCTACGGATGGTTGTCCTGTAGCCACGGATAACGATCCCGTGGTGAGAGGCGCCGGCTGAGAGGTCGGTCCTGACGGCGTCTCCTCCTCTGAAGAAGTACCAACCTCAAGAGACGCAGAGCGAGCGGAGGGTCTCCGAATCATACAAAAGAACAGGAGCAGAGGACGAATTCCTCACGGGATCATATCCGTTTTCGAAAGCTGCGGTATGATGTCCGTCAGCGTTCCGGGCGGTGCCACTGTTGCAGTTACCCCTTGATGGTAAGGGTCCTGGCGTTTGCTATTTTTGATGGGGTAGCAAACCAATGAAGTTGAGACTTGACTTAAAAGACGAACCATGTAAACCAGTTCCTTTCGTTCATGAAGCGGGATACGTCCAAGATACAAGTCTTCGATCGACTGCCTCATCACGTCTAGCAGTCAACATTCCCGCCAAGGGCAATCGGTCTTGGGTTGCTAGCCACGTTGTGCAATTGCACTAGTAACGGGATGAGATCAAACATCATTTCCTGGTAGGACAGCAATACATCGCCGTCGAACAATCTACTACAAACACTGTACGGAACGTGTCAGGGAAGATGTGGTCCCTGAACCCGAATAGATTAGCAAACAGAGCTGTGTTCAGAAACAATACCTAACGGAGAGCAAGAAGCTTGGGAAGACGTGATCTTCCTTGTAGCACCGCTAGTCCGTTTTGATGACCGAAGGATTCTCGTTTCAATAGTAACGGATGTCCTCGGATGTGCTCATAGAAGAGGCGGCCTGCACATGAAGGAGAGGGAAGAAACAACAATGTACATGTTAGTGAAAATCCAAAGATTACAAAAGCGCCGTCTAGTAGTGAGACTGCGTAGTGGACTGGTCTTTCGAAGAAGCGAAGCTGGGAGTTCTATAACCCCATTAGAGCTCATTTCAAGAGGCCTTCTGCGAGGTCAAATGAATCATTATTGTCACCTATCAAAACCTATGAATTGCGGTGCCGTATGTGGAGCAGTCGGGTGTGGCAAGGCTGGTGGATAGAAGTTAACCTGTGAGACTAATTGAGTCACAGCGATCAAAGCATATGCGGCGGCAGGCACGATGCAGGCCTCAGTGATGCAAAATTCTCGCACCTGATGATTATAGTTAAAACGCTGAAGTTAATGTTTCCGAAAGAATTTAGTTGTATGGATTGCGCATATTTTACAACTTTTTCCAGGGAGCCGAAAGCAAAATTTTCAGTTCAGAGAACACACGCATACCTAGTAGTCTCCCGTATGCAGATGCAAGCGGCGGATGAATCGATGATTGATAATCGGCACCCCGTGGTCGGCAGGGGGCTTTTCCCATGGATTGCAGGCGACTTTTCTGAAGAAGCTTGAATGGAAAGCGCAAAGGAGCATATCGGGGAGTTCTGAAGACCCCGGGGTGACAAGTCGACTGGTTAGCAGAAAGGTCAGCAGTCGGATATGTCCATTAATATTCCTGGGTAGCAGCTTCCAAACGTCTCATTTCAGGGAAAAAGCAATATCGCCCAGGAAGCAGCAGGAAGCTATAAGTCGGCGCAAGAACACGACAGGACACGAAAACGCGTGATAACCAATAAAAACAATACCAAAATAAGGAATTTTCAGAACAAAAAAAATATGAAAAATTGCCACGTGCAATTCAAGAACCTTCTTTTGGAAGCGCTTGTCGCGACTAGCTCTTGTTTAGCCTGGTTGCACTTATAAAAACCAAGTTCTCAAGCAGGATTAGCCTTTTAGTTTTCTCTTTCAACCATCCTTCACTTGCCCTCCGTTTTGTCCTCCAAGGTAATGGCGCGGCCTCTAGAGCCAAACCGGCGCCGATCCCTTTCCGATCCACTCGCTGCTGCGCTCATGCCCCCTCCGAACGAGAGCGCTGCAGATCGAGAAAGGAGGTTAGCAGCAGAGTCGGAGGCCAAACGGGTAAGCGATGGAATTGATGAAATGCTCCGCGCAGAGAAGAAAGAGAAGAAGGCCAAACCTGAAATTAAGATCTTACTTCTGGGGCAGAGTGAGAGTGGGAAGAGTACAACACTCAAACGTGAGTCATCCAACTTTCTACTCCTCTTCATTGTTTTTCTGGGAGAACGAGCTGCGGACGTAATAGGCTGCCGTTCCGTGACGCTCCATTTTTCGCTTGTTTTTACTGCAGCATATTTGCACCTTGCACTCTATCGAGCGAAGGATACTCTTCGACTAGAAGAACCTTTCTACTATTTCTCGTTCACGCAATATTATCCACGTCGTGAACCTACACACACCAGTCTATAAGCATGTTGTCCGGGCTGCACTGACTTCATACCTCATCTAGAATTTCAGTTAATGCATGCGACTGCTGCCTTTCATGCTGACCGAATCGCATGGAGAGCTGTAATATACCTCAACCTCGTGCGATCCATTCGTCGGTGAGCCTTGAAGTTTATCGAGTATGATGTATGACAATAACGATCACTTTCAGCATCCTTGACGCTGTCTCCCCAGAATCAGACCAACTAGACGAAGCAGAAGAGATTGCGTCTACTTCCCCACTCTTCTCAATTCGTCAGTCATCTGTGGTTTCTATGACCACTAAGGTCCCCAAGTATCCCCAATATCGCCGTGCATTGGAACCTCTGAAGGAGCTTGAGGAACGGTTGATCCGAATGCTGTCATCTCCTGATGAAGACGAGCCTACCCACACTACTCCTGCAAAGCCGGATTGGAGTTTCTATGCAAACGGAAACTTTAACAGCCAAGTTCTTATCGGCAAGAATGGACGACCAGCGCCTTTTATCACCATTCCTCCCACTCGCGCATCCACATCCCCGCTTTCTCCCCTTTCGCCGTCGACGAGCCTCCCTTCGCCTGGTGGGTCAAGCAACAGTTCTTCTAAATCTAAGAATGCGGAAGTTAGCGTTCATCATACCTCAAACTGGAAAAAGGCCTTTTCTCTCGGTAATAGGATCAAGAGTCCTAAGAGCGCGCACACGAATGAGATCGAGGGCTGGTGGGATGACCCAAACGATCCTGTTCATGTGCTTAATGCATGTGCTCCGCCAATGCTGGCATTATGGAAAGACCCACATGTCAAACAACGCCTGCGGGAGAAACGAATCAGACTAGAAGAGAGCGGTGGTTTGTGAGTGCTTTTTCACTGATAGCAACTTTTTCTTGACGATTCATAGTTTTTTGGATGAAATATCTCGTATCACGGCTCTGCGATATTTTCCGAGCGACCGTAGGTCAATTAGCTGTCCGAGGTGTGCCATTATTAACGATGTTTAGAGGATGTTTTGAAAGCTCGGCTCAAGACCATGGGCGTTGTCGAACACTCATTTGCAATTGCTGATGGCCAACGCCGGGTTATTACGTGGAAGGTTTACGATGTAGGAGGTGCTCGGAATCAACGGCATGCTTGGGCGCCTTACTTCGAAGATGGTAATTATGGCTGTTTGATGTCCTGATTGCAATTTATTGATCGCTGCGCAGTGAATGCGATTATTTTTCTGGCACCTATATCCGCTTTCGATCAGGTGTTGGTAGAGGTCAGTCGCCGACTACTCGTCTCTGCACTACATGCTTGACGTACTGACCGAGTATATAGGACCCAACAGTGAACAGACTAGAAGACTCGTTGATGTTGTGGCAATCCGTCGTGACAAACAAACTCCTTTCACACGTCAGCATCATTCTTTTCCTGAACAAGGTCGACCTTTTACAGGTCTGTCATCCTACCATCAGCAAGCATAGCGATGATACTGATACTGATGATGATTCTTCAACCTTTCTTAGGCAAAGCTCAAGAGCGGTGTCCGTCTCAACCACCATATGCCGCACTATGGTGACAGACCAAATGATTATGAGAATGTGACTAGGTGTAAGTCGTAACAATGCCTTCCATCAGGGGCATCGTCTTAAGCTGTCCCGTGTAGACTTCCTTCACAAGTTTGGAGGCATTCATGAAAAACTGTCATCCAACAAGGAGAGGCAGTTCAAGAGTAGGTCTATTTCAAAATGCCCGAGGATCCACTTCTTATATCCTACATCAGTTCATCTCACGTCAGTCACTGATACCAGGAGGACAGCCACTATCATCCAGAATGGTTCGTGGAGTTTCCTCTTGAATGTGAAGAATCCGATTCGCTTACCATGTCGTTACAGTACGAGATATCATCATCACAGCAAACTTGAAAAACATTCATTTGATCTAACCGTCATCTCATTTTGCTCTACACTGAGGTGCCTCGAATCATTTCTTTGGCGGATTGCTATATTATCCGCGCACTATTATGCTGTAATCCTTTTTTCATTATTCGTCTTATTCGCAATTGTTCTCATCTAAGCATCCCCCTATGAGTTCTACTGTTCTTCTATATCCTTCCAGCATGTATACCATGCGTACGAGCATTACAATTGTTGATCTAGTATTACAGATTTACCATACCTTCCGCTAATTGGAACTTCGATATCAATAATAACGTTCACAACTCTCACTTCACTTGAACGCGACGGAGAAAACGACACTCGTGAACGTACGTCTTGGAGAGTCCGTGGTTAGTACAAGCCAGGCTGGTCCAGCCTGGTTACCATTGTCATCTACATGACAGATTACATGGCGTCAATAATTTCCTTCAGCTGTACTTCGTCTAATATCTCAAAGCCTTTCTGCGGTGTGACCTGTGATGAAGTTGGTTATGAAGAGTTGTGAGAGAAGGTATGCAGGTACATGCCTGTGCCAACTGGACATTGTGATGGTCTAGTTTCTCCTCCATGACTTGTTTCAGAACTCGCAGTGTCAGTTTTTGCGCTTCAAGCAACGTCATTTGCTATTAAATGATGTATTGAACATCGAGGTTTAAGAGCATGTGGGTATCATACCTTGTGCCACTTGTCCTGTAGCTCACTCTGTGCTGCTTCGGAACCTGACCCTATGGCTTTTGCATCATACCGCATGAACGTGCCCGAGGGATCCGTATGGTATCTACCAGAAGCCCACAGGTGATCAGGTTAGATGAATCTGTCGACTCGATCTGACTCACAGTTGCGGTCCCAGCTCATCAACACCAGCAATAAGCAGCGCAACACCAAACGGCCGACTCATCATCGCCTCTTCGTCGTGTACGCTCTCACCAAATCGCAATGCCAGATCGCATACTGCCTGAGTCACACTCTCCACTTTAATCTTCTCGTCGTAGGTGAAAGCGTGGTTCTGGGCGGTGACGCGTGCGTGGTCGATCATCGTCCGAGCGTCAGCTGTGAGGCCAGACATGGCACATCCTAGGTGCGTATCGATCTCCATTATCTTCTCGATAGAACTTGATTCTAGGAGCGGGGATTGCACGCGCTTCTCTACTGCGAGGACCACACCCTCTGGCGTGCGTATGCCAACTGTTGTCGATCCAAGCTAAAGAAGGTGAGATGAAGAGGATATCATTGGACATCACGATCTAATGCGTACTTTGATAGCTTCGATAGCATATTCGACTATAGCATCATCTCCTTCAGAACACAGTTTCTGGTTGTCAAAAGTTGCCTGACACACCTTGGAACAGTCGACCTTCTGGGGAGAATGTGTTAACACCTCGATCTAGGAATATGATTAGCTCTATCATATCAAGATGGGGAACCGTCAGATCAAGCATACCGTACTCGGAACGCGTCAAGAACATGGTTTACAGGAAAGGGAGGGATGAGGAGAGTGTCTTTAATAACAGTCTCGACGCGCGTCGGTCAAATTGGCGTATGGGAAACAGTTTCCATTTGCGCAGAGTACATATCAGCCAAGTCAAATACATTGGCAGGACTAATCATAATCAAGTTGTGCGTCGTTGCAAAGTCGCCCGGTGACGCTGAACTATTTATTCTCGTAGGCTAGTAGAGTACTAGATGTCCTGTTTCAATGTCTGTTTGAAACGTGCATACATGTCGATCGATCCGAACACTTGGAGTAAGTGCTCCGCATGATGTAAGACCGTCTTTCCCCAGCTCTTTTAGTTTCTAAACGTTCACCATGTCAGCAGATACACAAACATTGAAGTCAGTCGATCTGCGCTCCATCTTGACATTTACTGTTAAGTTGGCACGCACTGCCGGTACAGTGATCCTTGAGGGCTCTCAAGCCATCCAGTCAGCGTCGGACATCAACGAGAAGAAAAATTCTGTCGATCTGGTTACTGAATACGATGTCGCTGTTGAGGAGCTTGTCAAGAGCGAAATCGCCAAGACTTATCCCGACTTCAAGTTGTGAGTTTATAATACACGCAGATACTGAATGGTCTCATTGATCTGTGTACTAGCATCGGAGAGGAGTCATACTCATCTGGAACACGCGATGAGCTCACGGATGAGCCAACATACTGTGTTGATCCGATCGGTGAGGCTATCCTCTACTTATAACATGGGGTAACCGACCTGTGGTCTTTCAGATGGCACCACAAACTTTGTCCACGGCTTCCCATTCGCGTGTATTTCTCTTGGGCTGATCTACCAAAAGCGGCCCGTTCTTGGCGTCATTTACAACCCCTTCATAGATCACCTCGTACGTAGCATTATACTGAGTGACATTGAAAGGAGCCACTCACTCTCTCACCAAGTACACCGCGATCGAAGGTCAAGGAGCATTCCTCACTCGTGGCAATAGCCAGCCTCTGAAGCTACCCCTCACCAAGCCTAAGCCCCTTCCCTCCTTGCAAAAGGCTCTTTTGGGTACGTCAGGCGTCGTACAGGGGATACAAATTAAGACTCACTTCCCCAGGCCTCGAATGGGGCTCCGACCGTGGCAAAAAGTCACTGGTGCCAAAATCCGACTCATTCCTACGTCTTGCGGGTGACCCTGCGGACGGTATCGCTGGAGGACGAATGGCTCATTCTATTCGGTCCTTGGGCAGTGCAGCCCTTAATTACTCGATGGTCGCTCAAGGTGGCCTAGACCTATATTGGTGAGCTGGGCTACTGTATACGCCACACTCTCTGATACGACATGTTGTTCTGATACAATGTGAATTAGGGAAATTGGTTGCTGGTGAGTGTGCTGTACTTTTTGCCGATCATCATATTCATGCACAACAAGGCCTTGGGATGTCTGCGTAAGTAAACTGACGTGTTTGCTTAATATCTCTATCTCACCTTTTCCTTAAGGCTGGCATCGTTATTGCCCAAGAAGCTGGTGGTGCAGTAGTTGGGTCCCATGCAGCCTTGGCTGCTGCGACGTCTGCTGGCTCAAGTATCGATCCTTTCAAGGTCACACCGGAGGTCTTGACAGGCCGTAAGTATTTGGTCATCCGTGCTATCCCGGACACACCCAACGAAACGGGCAGAGAGGCCCAGTTGCGGATCGCCAGGGATTTCTATCAGACTGTAGAAGACATTGATCCAAAGTAGAATTATCCACAGAGAATCGTCCAGAAGTAAATCTGATATTAGGATACAAGAATGATTCAAGGTCCAATTGCTCTGCTTCAAGTTGATGGACGTCCCTGACTCGACCTTTCTCAGTACCCGAAAACTTCTTACAATCCTGAAGAATACTAGCAAATTGACAATACCGTAGTAGTACCAAGGGCGGGACGCCCCGCTGCTTGTCGGGCGAGCCAGCAGCGTTTCACAGCAAATACAAGCTAAAAGGTGGTCTGATGAGTGATGACGGCAAAATCCTCATACCAGGAGAGAGAACAGGACAACTGGAGGAGCATGGCGATTCCCAGAAGCGGTAGACATCATACTAGTGGAACTCTGTGTAAATGCCTAACCACCAAACGTGATCTATCAAAGGTCTTTTAGGGCTGCGGCTTTCAGCGCTCAGGTACCTCACGGACTTTTGCATTTTTAGCACACCGGTCTCAGTAAGTGCCTTGGCCACGAGGTGCGTCGACCAAATTTAGTGCAGTAGAGCGCAGATCGACCAGTAAGTACGATATTTCACATATGCTACCCAGCCTGAGAACAATTTTGGGTAAAATAAAAATATCCAGTAGAGTATTCACTGGATGTGATACTGACATTTTGTGCTTGCAGATGCGCCACAGAACAGAATAGCTGAAGAACAAACTGCATAGCGACGGCTGAAAAAATCTGAAACTCGAGCTCGAGCAAAAAGTAAACAGCGCTATTACATAAGTAGCTTCCAACCACGACACCTTCCTGAATTGGAACCCTCCCATCACCGTGGGTATACGTATGTCAAGGGTCTTGACCTGACAACAGTCACATCACCTTGCCGCATAATTGTTACTGACCCATCTTATCTTCCGCTCTGAACCCTCATAAGCTTTTTGTCAAACACTAGGCTTCGGTAGGCTTCGGTACTCTGAAGATGCGATCACCACCTCTGTCACACACGGATGTCTGAATTCCCTTGAACGATCGACGGGGCTTTGCCAAACCTATTCTGGGACCAAGTCAGCGCCCAAGTTGTTGATCTGGCAGGCTGTGGGTTTGTATGCTTGATATAGCCCTTTTACCGGAGGCTAGATATAGGAGTAAGTCGTGGAAACCCTAAAGGACCGCGGCAGAGCCTCAAACTGGAATCAACTGGAACATATTCCGTGTGACCCACATGGTACACTCTCCCAAGCTCACTCCTAGTTGCTCTCTCCATTCCTCAACCTTTCCTTCCGCCCTCATCACAGATACCTCCTTCCTTTGAGTGTACAAAGTCATGAATGATCACCTGGACCTGCAGCGCAGGCAACAGAATGGAGCCACCACAACCACAGCTTCAGTTTCAGCTACAGTTTCAGGTACAATTTCAGCTTCAGTCTCAGGCTCTGCGTCGGTTTCTGCGTCGGGGTCCACGAATGGAACTTCTACTCCCTATCCATCCATCCCACTGGGAGCTGCTGCTGGCGCAGTCACTCTAACCATGCCGCCCATCCAATCCACTTCCTTCTACAAAATTGCCCCCAGCCAATCCATCACATTTGGATGGAACTTTACTGGCGTTTATGTCACCCCCACCGCCATTACCGTCGCAGCAGTAGGTGCTAACGGGAACACCTATCCTGTGGGCCCAACCGATGGTGTCATCCCCGGAAATGCACAGAGCGTCGTGTGGTATCCGTATGGCTACCAGACCTCAAACCCTAGCATCCCATTGGCTCAGGCAAGCTACACGCTTCATATCTGGGCCGATGGTGGCCCTAGCGCAGCTCCCACACCCGGTTTTCTAGCGCCATACAGCGGGACCGTGTTCGCTCTGTACACCCCACAGGCATACACGCCGTTGACTAGTGGTAAGCCTGCATTCGCCTGTGCGTATTATTGATCCGATCATTGAACCACATTCAGGGTGGCAATGCGCCGGTTGCTCTGGAGCGTTACCTCAGCTCAAAATAGACTCTGCTCTTCCCGGCGTTGTCGCGATGATTGTTATAATGCTGCTCTCTGGGTTCACCACTCTTCGGAGGGCTTTGGATTGATCATCTGTTACCCTAGGTTTGGTTTGTGCGGAACTGCATAAGACGGTCATTCTAGAGTTGCATTAGCGGATTATTATTTGTGGATTGTGATTGGACTGGATATTTGCATCATATGTAGGTTACTTAATGTTCACCATACGGACCATGATATCAGGTTATATGTTGCAGGACTACGCTTGTACAATTTGTATCGGCACTCTTTGAAGACGCTTTTAATGTCATCCCACGTATTTGTGTAGTACGCTCGTTACGCCATTTACCCTCTCTTGTTGTTCACCCTTTCATCGCTCAATGGCCGCGATGTACTGTCCAGACTCCGTTTGTGGGTTGGAAGATCTGTACGTCCACGTTCAAGCAATGGTAAGTCAACCAAGATTGACCGGTCTCGTTGAGTCCTCCCTTTTTTATTCAATGTTCGTGCTCAGGCACGAAAGAACTTTCGAATTACAATTGAAGCGTCCCTGCGATCGACAATCATGATTATTTACAGCGAGGGTGGGCGCCTTCACATTCCATAGTATTAGGTACTCCCCCGATTATGGTTTGACGTCAAGCACTGTGCTACACCCTTGGCAGCACTTTAGCGCCGTTTCCACGACCTGTTAGGTG